>CAUYLG010023701.1:0-83405 GCA_963573385.1 Cacajao melanocephalus | reverse complement strand
TTCTCGTTTTATTTCATTGAGTTGATCTTCGACCTCTGATATCCTTTCTTCTGCTTGGTCAATTCGGCTGTTGAAACTTGTGCATGCTTCATGAAGTTCTCGTGTTGTGTTTTTCAGCTCCATCAATTCATTTATATTCCTCTCTAAGTTGTTCATTCTCATTAGCATTTCATTAAATCTTCTTTCAAGGTTCTTAGTTTCTTTGCATTGGGTTAGTACATGTTCTTTTAGCTCACAGAAGTTTATTACCCACCTTCTGAAGCCTGATTCTGTCAGTTCATCACACTCATTGTCCGACAGGCCTTGTTTTCTTGCTGATGAGGAGCTGTGATCCCCTGTAGGAGGAGAGGCATTCTGATTTCGGGTGTTCTCAGGCTTTTTGCACTGGTTTCTTCCCATTTTTGTGGATTTATTCACCTGTCGTGTTTGTAATTGCTGACTTTCAGATTGGGTCTGAGTGGACGTCCGGCTTGTTGGTGATGAAGTTTTTTCTGTTTCTTAGTTTTCCTTGGGCAGATGCCCCTTCCCCACAGAGCTAGGCCTTCCCGGGTTCAGATGTGCTTACTATGAAATTCTTGTTCCTCAGCGCTTCCAATTGCTGTTCTCCTTGTGGGGATGGGACCAGCCGAGCCCGACTGAAAGGGCTCACAGTCCAGTATATTCCACACTGAGAAGTGCTGGGGCGCCGGCAAAACAGCCACGCCAGCCAAAAAAGTCATGCTGGTGACCCGTGTGGCTCCTCCGCTCCGCTGCGTATCTCCCAGTTTGTGGGCAACAGAAATTCGTCTGAAATTGCGGCGTCCACTTGCTCTCTGCACTTTCACTGGGAGCTACAATCCTGAGCTGTTGCTAATTGGCCATCTTGGATCTCTCTCTGCCTGGTGATGAAGCTTCCAATTGCTGTTCTCCTTGTGGGGATGGGACCAGCTGAGCCTGACTCAAAGGGCACCCTGTCCCGTATACTCTGCACCGAGAAGCACTGTGCCAGGGCACTGGCAAAATAGCCACGCCGGCCAAAAAAGTTGAACTGGCGACCCGTGTAGCTCCTCCGCCGGGAATCTCCCGGTCTGTGGGCAACAAAAATTCGTCTGAAAGTGTGGCGTCCACTCACTCTCTGCGCTTTCACTGGGAGCTACAATCCTGAGCTGCTGCTAATCGGCCATCTTGGATCTCTCTCGGTATCTTGTTGTTTCTCCCATTGTCTTTAAAGGAGTTTGGTGCTCTGGGAAGCATATAAAGTCTAAGGAATTGTGGGGAGTGTGCCTGGAAGTGAGAAGAAAACAGATAGGAAAGGAATAGTGGTGGCATGAATTAAATAAAGGAAGAAAATGATATATAAGATAAGACAGTGTGGGGCTGGGCGTGGTGACTCACACCCGTAATCCCAGCACTTTGGGAGGCTGAGGCAGGCGGATCACTTAATGTCAGGAGTTTGAGACCAGCCTGGTCAATATGGTGAGACCCCCTTCCCTACTAAAAATACAAAAATCAGTCAGTCGTGGTGGCAGGCACCTGTAATCCCAACCACTTGGGAGGCTGACACAGGAAAATTGCTTGAACCCAGGAGGCAGAGGTTGCAGTGCGCTGAGATTGTGCCACTGCACTTCAGCCTGAATGACAGAGCAAGACTCTGTTTCAAAAAAAAAAAAAAAGATAAGACAATGTGGTGAAGTTAAAAATTGGGAAGCACTGGGAATGAAAACATGATGCAAGAGGGAAGGACTGAGTAGAAAAGTGGGCTGAGAAGGTAGCTGGGACAGTGGAAGAGTTTTAGAGTTAGAGCTGAAAGACTTAGACTTAAGTCCTCTTCCCCCATTATCATCTGTGATTTTTCATTCATTAATCCCTTCAACAAATATTTACTGAACACAAATGATCTTTGTGGTATTGTGTGAAGCATAGAAATACTGAAATACCAGGACAGATGCAGTCCATCTCTTTCTATTATCACAGTGGGTAGGCGGAATTCCAAGGTGGTCTTCATGATCTTCATTCCCTGGTGTTACAACCTGCATAGTACTAACTGCATGAGTATAGGTGGAATCTCTGAATTGCTTTTAGTCATAAGAATATGGGAGAGGTGACAGGAAATCACTCCTGTGATTACTCTGGGAAGACTTGATCTGGTTCTCTCGTCGGCCTTGAAGAAGCAAGCAGCCCTGTGGTGGACAGTCTGTGGAAAGGGTTATGTGGTAAGAAATGGAGAGCAGCCCTGAGCCAACAACCAGCAAGAAGACAGGAACCTCAGTCCTGCAGCAACAACATGAATTCTACCAACAACCTAAGGGAGCGTCCAAGTGGCTCTCTCCCCAGTCACACCTTCAGATGCAAACACAGTCCAGTCGACACCCTGATTGCAGCATTATGAGATTGTGAACCAAAAAACTAGCTAAGCTACGACTGAATTCCTGACTCATAGAAACTATGAGATAATAAACACCTGTTATTCAGGTCACTAAATTTGTGGTAATTGGTTGTGACATTTAGAAAACTATGTACTCATAGATTTTGCCATTTAAATGAAAAAATGGAGTTCCACACAGTTCAATAATTACTGGGATAGATTGCATTCTTTGCCCTAACACTTCACATCCTTTTTCTGTCCTTATTCTTTGCCATGTGACTTTAGAGTTCGTCCTACTAAAGGAATGGGGTATATTTTTCCTACCCTTTGACTTTGGTTTTAGCCAATGGAATGGTGCAGACATGACCATGTGCCTATTCCAAACCTAGGCTTCGCACATATCTTTTGCCTCTTCTGCCCCTATCATCACCATGAGAAGAACCTGCTGCAGTCAGCTGGCAGGTTGAAGATGGTGAGAGACGTGTGGAACAGAGGTTAGCCCCAGTGGCTCATCAACCTCAGTGAGAGGCAGAGTGGCCAGTAGCTACTGCATCCTGAAGCAAAGCCACTATCTGAGCCTGAACTAGACCTATCAGTCCCAGCTGGCCTGCAGCCCATGAGAACCTGGGATATGGTTTCAAGTCACTGGGTTTTGAAGCAGTTTGTCATGCAGTATTTTGTGCCTGTAGCCAATTGTTACAATCACATAAATAATTAATTACAATTGTGACACTGTCCTGAAGGAGAAATACGAAGATATGAGAGCATATAACTGAATAACCCGAACTTTTCTGAGGATAAAAGAAGGTTTTTCTGAAGAAGTAACCTTGAAGTTGAGACCCTGAGTAGGAACTAACTAAGCAAAATGAGATTGGAGTGCAAGAAGGAATATTCCAGACAGAGGGAAAGCAGGTACCAGGTCCTGAGGCAGGAAGTGCACATTTGAAGAGCTAAAGAGAGGGCGATGTGGCTGGAGCTCAGGGGAACTGGGGGAAGAGTTAGGTGTGATGAAGATGAAGATAAAGACGTAGACAGGGATTAACCATGAAGTGTCTGGGAGTCATGCTAAGCATTTTCTTCTTCTTTCCCCACCCTCCTCTTCTTCTAGAAATAATGGGGACCTCATATGAGTTTTAGCTTAAGGAATGACATGAGCAGGTTTTCAGTTCTGAAACAACACTCCACATGGTGTGAGAATGACACAAGTAGGGCAAGAAGAGTGTTGGAAGACCAGAGAAGAGGCTGCCTTGTCGGCCCTGGGGGGACATCACAGTAACACAGACAACAGTCTGGTGTGGAAATGGAGAGACATATTTAGGAGATAAAAATGATGGAATTTGGTAACTGCTGAGATGAAGTTCAGGGAAGATGCAAAGTCAAAGGTGTCTGTCTCTCAGGCTTCTGGCATGAATCATTGGGTAGTTGGTGGATTTGATCATTAGTATGGAGGAAATTGGAGGAGCTCATCTGGTGGAAAGTTATGGGCTCAGGTTTTTCTTGGCTGCTGTTGAGACGGAGTTTTACTCTTGCTGACCAGGCTGGAGTGCAGCTCTGCAACATTTGCCTCCTGGGTTCAAGCAATTCTCCTGTGTCAGCCTCCCAAGAGTAGCTGGGACTACAGGCACACGCCACCACACCCAGCTAATTTTTGTATTTTTAGTAGAGACGGGGTTTCACCATATTGTTCAGGCTGGTTTCAAACTCCTGACCTCAGATGATCTGCCCACCTTGGCCTCCCAAAGTGCTGGGATTACAGGCGCCCCTGTGACCAGCCTGGGCTCAGTTTTCATAGCTTTGGGCAAGTGATAGCTTCTGATCTTCAGGTTTTCATCTGTAAAATGGGAAAAAATGCCTCTATCTTAGTATTGTTAAGAAGACCAAATGAGATCGTGCATGTGGGAGAGCTTTGCAAATCAGAATGCACCGTTTAAGATAGGATCTTATTATTGCAGAGAGTTAGGAGAGGAGAAACAGATGGTTGCTGAGCTCAGGGGTAGGAGAACAGGCTGACCTGGAACCACATGCATCTGGTCTGTCTGGGAGAAATCAGTGGAGAGAAAAAGAGCCAAACCTTGAGACCTCATCGGAGATGGTTTTTTCTAACCAGCTGCTGACCCTGGGCCCCGGGTGCCCTGCCCTTTGTAATTGCTTCAGGCTGGATTCAGAGAACAGTTCCCACTCCTGACTACCACCATGAACACACTGTCTCCATTATTCCAAATCAGGACAAGCCTTCTGTGCACCATGGGAAATCCTGAGGTTAAAGCCTGCTGGTGGATGTCTGCAGCTGGGAGGGCACAGGAGCTGAAGGACTGATGCAACTCTGCTGTGTAGGGTTGTGCAGCTCAATCTGCTTCAGCTATCACAGTCCTGGCTGCTTGGTGCCCTCCACAAACTGCCGTTTCTTGTGAGGCCGATCAATACTTCAATAAAGCATTTCCTTGAGCTACTCCTGCCATTTTCTGCCTGAGCACACCAGGAACTCTGAGAGTGGGTGGTCAGTGAGCTCTCTTGAGAGAGTTAACTCCTTCCTGTCACAAACGGTTGTTTTTAGCTTTGCCATGGAAGAGGATTTACATCCACGAAGTCACCTAATCATGTTGATGCTTCTGGCCGCATCCATCTTGACTCATCTTCTGTTCCGTCAATCTTATACATGGATTCCGGATGCTCTTCCGGGAGCAGCTCCTTCCACCATTTCACCGCTCCACCTACAGGTCCCCCCTGGTACTGCGGTCCTGTCCCTATTGGATGGGAAGGGCACTCCGCTTTGGGTTAGAGGCACTGACTTAGAATCACAGCTTTCCATGTGCCGGGGCGGGACCTTGGGCAAGCAAGGTCACCTCCAGGAGTCTCCCTCACCTTATGTACAGGAAGCACAAGGATGCCTAAATCACCTGGTCATGGTGGAGGTATCCTACCCAGCGTGCCTGGCACACAGTGTCCTCGTGAGAGAAGGAGCCCCTTGTGTCTACACATTCAGGTTCTGAGCTTGAGGTTCTGGAGAGCAGGGATCCGGGCTCTCACCTGTCAAAATGGCTGGCCAGTTTGCAGGCTGTGGTCCCATGTCCTACTGTGAGGAGCCTCTTAAAGGAGCAGAGCCCCTCCAGCAAATCTAAGAAGGGGCTGAGTGAGTCCCTACCTGCGGGGGCAGTGAGACAGGAGGATGGGATGGGGATGTGTCTGGAGGTGGACGGGGCTCACTGGGCGTCGGGGAGCTCAGAAGGTAGCATGAAATAAATAAATAAGAAGGAATTGGATTTTTGGAAAACTTCTAAAGAGCCACAGAAATGCAAAGGGAAACTTAAGCAGCTTCAAAGAGCAAGCGGAAACAGCACTAAATTCTGGATGAGACAGCTTGGTACCTGCCCTGACTCTTTCTGAGTGAGGGTATTCATAGCTTTGCATAAAAGCCTTGTCTACCGTTTCCTGGTTCCCTTTGGAGGGTCTGAGGGGGCCAGCATGTCCCCCAGAAGTGCTAAAACGTGAGAGATGAATGGAATTGGGGATGAGGAGTGGTCAGTTACACAGATACAGCCTGTGAGAGAGAAGCTTCTGGATCTGCCCAGAGCTTCTCAGAGCTAACTCTGTGCCTCCACAAATATTATTTTTGAGCAGGAAAGTCTTGGGCAAACATGTTTCCAGTTCAAATTCTGCTGGAAGTGGGGTCTAAGGCTTTGGTCAGGATGTGCTAAGCTTCAAACAAGTATCAAGGTCAAGAACAAACTCCTGAAGTAGAATGGGTGAGTCCCACTACGTATGTGCTTATTTTGGAAGATTCCTTCTGTAAGACCGATAGCCTCGCCAGGAGCCGGATGGACAATACTCACCCCCTCCGCACCTGATAACACTTATCAGGAGGCCGGACGTCCTACTGGCTCCTGCCTTCTCCATGCAGGCTCCCCACACCCACTCCTGCATTCCACCAATAGCCCCACCCTCAGCACTAAATCATACTGTCAGCCCAAAATTCAAAAATCCCGCCGAGAGCCTGACCAATGGCAGCTCGCCAAGTCCGGGTCCAGTCTCTCTCTCTGACCAATACAGGTGCCCATGCTTTGTTTCCTCACTGGTCAATCTGTTAATTGCTCCAGCCCACCTGTGGGTACCTCTGCTGGGTTACCAATGGCAATTTGTCAAGTCCAGGTCCAGTCTTTCTATGACCAATGCAGTTGCCCATGCTTTGTTTCCCCACTGACAAATCTACTGCCCTTACCCCGTATAAAACCCCACACCCAGAACAGCCGGGTGCGACTTCTCTGGCCTCTCTCTCTCCCTCTCCCTCCCCTGGGGCCACAGAACCTCGCCCGGGAGCTAAATAAACTGGAATTTAATTTGTCTTGTGCTGGCCTCAGTTTCCTCATTTTAAACTCGGCAATATCCTTACAAGAATAACCTTACACCTTCTTATTCGGCACCAGCCATAGTTGAAATTGTGAATGGGGCAATGTTTATCTTAGAAACTCTTGGGTCCCTGGACCCTCTCCCCTACTCCTGCCCCTCTCCTGCCCATCTCCCTACCCCATCCTCCTGGTCCTTCTCTGGGCTCACATCTATCCTCAGCAAATTATTTGAAGCTCGGGCTTCTGGAGGTGTAAATGACTGATAACAATTTCCTTCATGAGATTTTATTTCAATGAGGGCCGAAGCCTTAGGCTAAAGAAATGAAGGCGGTAGGGGTAGTGTTTTAATCAGACTCTGATGCTCAGGGCCCAATCTTTCCAAAGGTGGGAAGGTGAGGTGCTAGAGGTGGTTTTGTCTCTGTGTGGTCATGCGGTTCTATGCCGTTAGGTCTGGAAGAGAGTTACTGATTATTGTCTTGGGGTTCTGAAAGTTAGTAGAATCACCCAGTCAGCTTGAAGGGGCAGGAATCCACACTGTTACGTGGAACTTGGTCCTTTGAAACAGATGATCTGGGCAGCAGACTTTGAGGGAAGTGCGATCTAGTCCCTCACTGGACAGGGGAGGAGCAAGGATGGGAGAGGCCCTCCCGGGGTGATCTCATGCCTGTCACTTCAACTCCAGTGCCGGCCCCAGAGCCGTGGCGGAGCCTCTCCCACCTGCCACGCGGAGACCCTTGAAAGCTTCAATTCCATGATTCCTGTTAAAAGGATGGCCCTGAGAGGAGGACACAGCACAGGCCCGCTGCTAGCGAGCCTGTGGAGAACAAAGTGGGCCCCACGCTGGTCACCACGGATCCCACCTATAGGGCACAGAGGGACCACATGCTCTCCCCTGGCACGATGGAGTGCTCTGCTCACCTCCGGGGTGGGGCCCCTGCCCTGGACCCACACAGATCTAGAAGGTGTCCTTAAACAGTCAGTTCGCTTGCACAGCCCATGCTTAGCAAGAGTTCTATTCTCTGTTGGGTACCAAATATACCCCCGGCCTTCACATTCATGTTCAGGTCCAGAGGGAAATTCTTTCTTAAGTCTGAAAGACTGACACATCTCCCTACAGCGTCATCAAATGGCAACCAGCCAAATGTGGCATTAACTTATGACTTGAAACAAGGGCCTGGCCCGTTCGTGACTCTGGTTCCCCGTTCTCTGCATGACATCCCTCTGAAGGAAGACGTTGGCCAGGGGGAGAGAGAGGATACTGACACTCCCACTTTAGGGGCAAGCTGTACTTGGCAGTTGGTTAATTTTGTTTCCTTCTCATGATGCGCATGATGTCAGGAAATCAAGAAATCTAACTCTTGCCTTCCTGTCCCTGTCCTATCTCCATGGTCTTATGCCTTCTTGTAGTAGAAGGATCATGTTTCTGCAAACAAGGGGCCTGGGTTCATATGGAGAACCGCTCCTATGTCAAATGCAAATGTTATCTCATTTAATTCTTCAGCAATCTTTTGAGAGAGGCGATACGATGTCCATTCTACAGATTCGGAGATTAAGGCTCAGGGCAGTTCATCAACATTCCCAAGGTCACCTGGCTGGTAAGCAGTAGAGCCAGAATTTGAACCGAAGTCTGCAAACTTCAATGCTTACCTCCTTCTGATGAGACTGCAGCCTTTCAGTGGTTCTTGAAATATCTCTGCACCATGGTTCTCTCTTTTGTGAAAGTAGAATGTTGATATGCCTATTTAATTTTCGCAGGTCAGTGAAGCTATCTCATGACTATTATTATTAGGGACAGGGTCTCACTGTGTCACGCAGGCTGGAGTGCAATGTCATGATCACAGCTCACTGCAGCCTTGACCTCCCAGGCTAATGCAGTCCTTCCACATCAGCCTCCCAAGTAACTGTGAATACCAGTGTACCACTATGCCCAGCTAATTTTTTCATTTTTTTGTAGAGATGGCATTTCATTTTCTTACTCAGCCTGGTCTAAAATTCCTGGCTTCAAGTGATTCTCCTGCCTTGGCCTGCCAAGGTGCTGGGATTACACGCATAAGCTACTGCACCTGGCCCAGTGAAATTGTTTAGATGGGTAAGTTAAGGAAGAAAAGAGTGAAGAACAATCAAAAGAACCCAAAAAATGAGTGGAGAGGAGGCAGAGATGCCCAATTCAGGGCACATAGTAAGTGCTCAATAAATACAGGTGGGCTGGACGGATGAAACTCAAAGCAAACACGACCAAAGCCTACTAAACAGATGACTGCAAATAGCCAGAGGGAGGTTTTCCAGAACACCCAGTTGAGGAACATTCCTCGCAGCTTAAAAGAAGCACAATGTAGAATAAACAAAAGAAAGTACCATTGTTCCCAAGGTAGTAAATTTAGAGAGCTCAAGAGTGGCCCAGAGCCAAAATATACATCTCTGCGGAAACAAGCAAATTGTGCATGATGAATCCATAAAAAATAACCAGGGCAACATCTCCTGCCTTTCAGGCCAAGGTCAAGTGGGCCCT
Organism: Cacajao melanocephalus; assembly: GCA_963573385.1. NCBI lineage: Eukaryota > Metazoa > Chordata > Mammalia > Primates > Pitheciidae > Cacajao > Cacajao melanocephalus. The sequence continues at coordinate 74,209 of CAUYLG010023701.1, read as the reverse complement.
TCCCACAATACTTTTGGGCTGGGTGAGCCACATGCTAATCCTTGGGTTCTGAAGCCGGTGTTAACTTTTGAAGGTTTTCATCTCTTCCTTCTTCAGCTCTTTGGCACATTCTTGCTCTGTGTCCTGGTTTTAGGGAGTTGCCAGCTTGATAAACTACAGGAAACCCGCGTGCATTTTACATCCAATTTATAGAGCCCTGACTCTTTACGGTGCCTAAATAATCTGCAGTGAAGGCGGCTCAATGGGCCATGTAATCCATTTGGAGATGGCGTGCCCCTCTTTGGAGACTGGCTGTGTGTCTGGCTTCCTTGTCCAATGTTTCTCTGTTTTAGGGAAGGGACAAGGGATGAGGTTTTGGTAACCTGCTTGCCTGCAGTCAAAACATTAGCTTTCTTCCCAGGCAACCCACTAAGAGAGAAGGGCCCCTCTTCCTGAGTCTGGGCAGCTGTTTCTTCCAGGGTTCTTCAGCCTCTAGCTCTTGTCCTAGGGCCTTGGATCTGGCCCCAAAAGCAGGGCAGGACTTGTCAGAGGCATCAGGCTCCAAATCTGACCCCACATCTTCTTGGGAAGAACTGCAACCTTTCACTGGCTGCACTGCTGGTGTTTAGATTGACTGGAAGACCGTCGTGAACACTGGGGGCTCTCTCTAGAGCTCCCCCAACCTGTAGCCCATAATCATAATCTGATGAATTTCCCCATTTGGCTCTGTGGTGACAGCTGGCCAGTGGGGGTGACGCTTTCTCCATTTGGACTGCAGGTATCCTTGGCAGTCTCCCAGAACCTGGACTGCATGTCCTGAGCTACTCCCTCTTGCTAATGTTGGGGCAGAGTATTTGAAGCGACCTCTCCCCACCCCCGCCATACCACTGTCCTCTCTACCTCCAGACGTGGCCTCTTCATCCCCTTCTTCCAGCCTCTTCAGACCCTGTCTTCTGGGCCTGATGCAGCATCCCCTGTTGAACCCACTGGGGTATGGTCCATCCCCCACAGAGTTCCAGTCTTGAACATTCCTCTGCTATGTGCTGTACCTGATCAGCCAGTGGCCCTGCTGGAAACAGATGGCACACTGGAACCGGGAGATTTGAGAGGGTGTTTAACACAAGGCCTTTTTACAAAGGTGTGGGAAGAGTGTAGGCTGGCCACGAAGTATAGTGAAGAACCCAGGGCGGCATCAGGGAGGTCTGACCTCCCCACTAGGATTGAGGAACAAGGGCAGGGGACAGTATCAGAACCAGCCCGGTAGGACTCACGGCCAGCTTGCGGCAGTCCCCCTGGGAGGGGCGTGAGGAAGTAGATTTCCGATCTTCACGGCCTGAACTCAACAGGAAGCCAGAAGCTATGTGGGATTGCTGTTGCGCACATATCCAGTCTGTGGGGGCTCGCGGCAGAGTGGAAGATAGAAATTCCATCCAGAGAGCAAAGCAGAAGAGATCCAGCACAGCATGTGCATGAAACCGTGTATACCGGCTGGGCACGGTGTCTCACACCTGTAATCACAGCACTTTGGGAGGCTGAGGCAGGAGGGTCGCTTGAGCCCGGGAATTCGAGACCAGCCTAGGAAACATAGTGAGACCCTGTCTCTATAAAAAATAAGCAAAATGTAGCCACATGTGGTGATGTACACTTGTAGTCCCAGCTACTCAGGAGGCTGAGGAGGGAAGATCACTTGAACCCAAGAAGTCAAGGCTGCAGTGAGCTGTGATTGTGCCACTGCACTCCAGCCTGGGCAACAAAGTGAGACCCTGTCTCTAAATAAAAATAATAATGATTTTTGAAAAGGGGTGCATTGTGTTTTCAGAGGACGTTTTCACAGGCCTTTCCTACTGTAGGCAACTCACCTCCCCTCCACTAACGAGAGAGGCTGTGGGCAGTGCTGTGGCTGGATGTTTGCATAGTTTGGATGTTTGTCCCCTCACACCTCTGTTGAAATGTAATGGAGGCGGGGCCTAGTGCGAATCATCTGGGTCAGGGGGCAGATCCTTCATGAATACATTAATCCCTTCCTGGGGGATGAGTGCATCTTCTCTCTAGTTCCTGCAAGAGCTGGCTGTTAGGAAGAGCTGGGCCCCTCTCTCTCCCACTTCCTCTTTTGCCCTGTGATTTCTCCATGCACCAGCTCCCCTTCCCCTTCCGCCAGGAGTGGGAGCAGCATGAGGCCCTCCGCAGATGCCCAGTCTTCCAGCCAGCGCCATCACGAGCAAAGAAATCTTCTTCCTTTATCAGTTACCCAACTTCAGGTACTTCTTTATAGCAACGTGAAGAAATAGAGAGCCTACCCTGTGTGGCTCTCACTCCCCAGGGTTTGGGATAGCAAGATGTGAGTTCCGATTGGCTCCATTGGTTGAAACAGCAACTTGAAACCTGGAAAGAGTCCTGAGTCCTTTCAGATGGAAAACCTACCTGTGTAAAACCTGATCTGGCTCAAGCAAGGCCATCTCAAAGGCACGCTCAGCATTAATCACAGGGCTCTCGGGATGTGAAGAGAAAAATTTGACATTTACATCCAGTGATTTCAGGAGAGGAGAGAGATGGCATCCCTTGCCCTGTCCTGTGCTGTTCCACTCCCCGCCGCACAGACACACTGAGCTCAGGCACCCGGGCCAAGCTCTCCTGCCACCCTGCACAGGGGACAGAGCGGGTGGCAGCACATCCTGGCTGGTGCTTCCAACATTTGTGATGTGGGGAGGGTGTGCAACCACTGGGTAGAGGCCAGAAATAAGTGTCTGAGAGTCACAAGGAAGCTTGTGCGTGTGTGTGTGTGTGTGTGTGTGTGAGAGAGAGAGAGAGAGACAGAGACGGAGAGTTTTAGGCAGGGTGGAGTCAGGGAACACATGATGGAATCACATCCTCCGTGTGGTGAGGAGGGGCAGCCCCTTGTTTGTGGAGTGCCTGCGATGGACTTGGCCTGGTAACAGGTTCCTAGAGGTCATGTGATTTCACATTTATTGCACAACAAACCCATTAAGTATGCAATGTTACTGAGTTTTGAAATGAGAAGACTGGGGGAGTCATAGAAGTTAGGTCACTTGTTCAGTGTTAAACCGCAAACACAGGGAAGTGTGGGTTCAGACCCCGCTCTCCCGACTCTACAAACTCATTTCTGCTGGAGCTAATTTCCCTCAGTCTGAGGACATCACTCTATTCCATTCTGTATTCCTTTCTGCTTGGTTCCTCTACTGGTCCATGTGCATGTACGCACATGTATGTTTATGTGTGCATGTGTGTACGTGTGTACGTTGGGCGCACAGGGTGAGAGAAAAAGAGAAGAAAGTAAGTAGACTATTCCTAATTATTTCCTTGTCCTGAACATAAAGGCTTGGCTAGAATTCTGAAAGAACCTTTCAATAATACATGTTGTCATAGAGAAGTGGTGGCGTCTCACACGTGTTGCGTACCTGTCTCTGTTCACAGCACCACTGGCAGGCATGAAGCCCCGGTGGCCTCCTGAGTTTTCGGAACACTTTCATGGGTCAATACCTGGTTGATTTTCACTTGGAACTCCTGACCTCAAGTGATCCTCCCACCTTGGCCTCCTAAAGCACTGGGATTTTAACTTAGAAGAGGCAGAAAATGGGCACAGCTGAGGGAGGAAGGGATCCAGGTGGAATAAGGGGTCTAGACCAGCGAGTATCTCTGCAAGATGGCCAGACCTGGGAAATCCGACGCACAGCCTATAAAGCTGTGGCTCCTGCACACTCCTCTGGCCGTCCCACCTCTGTATGTCCAGGAGGTCAGTGTGCAGTGGGTAAGGGTCAAAGAAAAGCCCCCACTGGGAGAAGACTGGATGAGAATGAGTGTGGCAAAGTGGAAAGTGCTCTGGACTGAAAGTCAGACTTGGATTTGATCCTTCCAGCTCTGACACCACCACGAAATCCCTAACCATGAGCCTAAGAAACCGTCAGGTCAACTCTGCGCGTCTCAATTTTTTTTCATGCTAAAATAAAAAATGTTGTTTAATCAGGAGTCAGCAAACTATGGCCTTGGGGCCAAATCCAACCCTTCACCCTGTTTTTATAAATGAAAATTGATCGGAGCACAGCCATGCTCAGTGTTTTACATCTTATCAGTGGCTACTTTTACACCACAATGACAGGATTGGTTCTCCCAGCAGAGACCAGATCGCCCATGAAACCTAAAATATTTACTCTCTGGCCCTTTGCAGGAAAGCTCTGCCGACCTCTGGCCTAGATGATTTCTAGAGCCCTCCTGGTTGTGGGATCTGAGATCAGGCATTATATCCGATCAAGCCTCGCATTGCACAGGCTCCAGGAGAGTGGCAGGTGGAAAGTGTGTAGATGCCTTTAGACCTAACTTGGAGGCTGCCTTGCAGACCGTTTCTACCTACCCCAGCTTCCCTCATGGCCCCTCTGTTTTGGGACCCTACAGCTGAGGAACCACAGCCGCCCTCCAGTGATACAAGACAGAAGCTGGCAAGTAACTGACCTGGCTGCCTCACTCTTCATGGGACAAAGCTGACATTTGCCTAGTGGGATAAAGCGCCATTGGCCCACGCAGAAAACTGCCCATTCGCCCCACCTTGGGGGCTTTCTTTCCTTCCTGGCTCCCTTCCCCATTTCCTCCTCTGCTTCCTGAGTTCACCTCCCCATCACTTTGTTGCTGAGGCTGCTCTGGGGAAACCCCAGTGCAGACGTGACATGTGGCTAATAAGCGCATGTTGTGCTTGTCAGCAATCATCTGCCTGTGTTACCATATTCTGCTACGACAAACAATGCAGCAAAATTTAGCAAATTAAAAAAAAAAACTTGCAACAGATAGAGGCATATGTTCTAGGAGATGGGACTGAATTGTAGTTTTTGCTCGGTGAACTTGGGTAACATATGGACCTCAGTGTCTTTTGTCTGTAAAATTAGAGGGCCAGATTGCATCAGTCCCTAGATACCTACCGGTTCCAAAAATGCTATAAAATTGGATCCAAGGGTATCTTGCTAATCTGATGGCAATAAGTAAAAGCAGATATATATTCACAGTATTAATCACGGAATGGTTTTTCTGATAACAGATTATGCTTTGTCTTTTTCTAATTTGATGGGGAGGTGGGAACGTCATCAATATTAAGGACAGTCCAAGCCTTGGAATCACTTAGTAACCTTCACCTCTTACTTGAGCAAACCCTCCTTTTCCCATTATTTCCCACTCCACTCCCCACCCTTGACCTCATTTCTCCATTCTTCTGAGCACCCACTTGAGAAAATCATGGCTAGCACATAGCTGAAAAATAATGGGTCTAATCCTGTGTGGCTTGGCTTCTGAAAGTAGAAAAGTTTGCGGAAGTCTGCCCAGAAAGTCTTAAAAAAACTTGGTAAGCTGGGACATAACTTCTATGTTTGTAAATTGTACCCTTTATCCCAAAACTCAAGGGTTTGGAGGAAACTTTTTCTCATTTAATCATAATAAATATCAAAGGCAAATATTTTTTAAGTGCCAACTCTGTGCCAGACACAGCTGCGAACTGGGAATGCAATGGCAAGAAGGCAGTTATTGACTAAGTCATCGAGTAAATAATCTCTCAAATAAACGCCACATTGCAAACCGTGATAAATGCTCTGCGGAAAGAGTCCAGGGAGGTGGGAGGTGTGTGACGGGGCCCAAGGCCAGCTGGGGAGGTGAGTGGTGGGGAGGAGACGCTGGGGCTGAGATGTGGAAGGAGTGGGCATTAGTGAGTTGGTGAAAGAGGGACCATAGGTGAGTGAGGAACCTGAGGACAGAAAGGTGATTAGAGGAACAAAAGGAAGACCAGATGTAATCCCAGCACTTTGGAAGGCCAAGGCAGATGGATCACAAGGTCGAGAGTTCAAGACCAACCTGGCCAAGATGGTGAAACCCCATCTCTACTAAAAATACAAAAATAGCCGGACATGATGGTGGACACCTAAAACCCAGGCAACTTGGGAAGTCGAGGCAGAGAACTGCTTGAACCTGAGATGTGGAGGTTGCAGTGAGCTGAAATCACACCACGGCACTCCAGCCTGGGTGACAGAGTGAGATTCGGTCTCAAAAAAAAAAGAGAGAGAGAGAAAGAAAGAAAGATTATAAAGAAGAAGACCAGAGTGGCACAGGCACATGAGGACAAGACATGAGTGGGAGCTGGAGAAGCAGAGGCAGGGGAGCAATCCTCCATCCTTTCATTCATTCATTCATTCAAAAAACATTGACTGAATTCCCATTGCACTCTGGGCTCTGCAGCTATAGTGCAAGTGAGGCAGTCATTGCCCTCGAGCAGCTTATATTCTAGTGGAAAAGGCAGAGCACAATCAGGTAAATGAATAAATAGTTCCTGAGGTTCAGGTGGAGGCAAGGGCAGTGAAGTAAATACAGTAGAGGAAGGGGTAGCGGAAGGCTAGAGTGAGATGGGGAGGAGGAGAAATTTTAGTGGGAAGTGGTCAGGGGGCATCAAATGGAAACCACAGTGGAGACCTGACTTGCTAAGGTTGTTTTGATTCCATGAAGGATGGGAACGTATCTCATGAGCAGTGCTGGCCTCCCTGTCAGTAAGTCAAGAGGAGCAGAGAGCAAGAATTCCTTACTCATTCTGGCTAATAGAAAATAACTGGGAAGGGCAGGATTTTAAGTCCTCTGATTAAAAAAAAACTTTTTTTCTTCAACCTTTAAGTTCAGGGGTATATGTGCAGGGTGTGCAGGTTAGTTACATAGGTAAACGTGTGCCATGCTGGTTTGCTGCTCAGATCATCCCGTGACCTAGGTATTAAGCCCAGCGTGCATTAGCTATTATTCCTAATGCTCTCCCTCCCAGCCCAGCCATCCCCCAACAGGCCCCAGTATGTGTTGTTACCCTCCATGTGTCCATGTGTTCTCATCATTCAGCTCCCACTTGTAAGTGAGAACATTTGGTGTTTGGTTTTCTTTTCTTACATTAGCTTGCCAAGGATAATGGCTTCCAGCTCCATCCATGTCCCTGCAAATGACATGATCTTTTTCCTTTTTATGGCTGCGTGGTATTCCATGATATACATGTACCCCATTTTCTTTATCCAGTCTATCATTGATGGTCATTTAGGTTGATTCCATGTTTTTGCTATTGTGAATAGTGCTGCAGTGAACAAATGCATGCATGTGTCTTTGCAATAGAATGATTTATATTCCTTTGAGTATATACCCAGTAATGGGATTGCTGGGTCAAATGATATTTCTGCCTCTGGGTCTTTGAGGAATCACTTCATTGTCTTCCACAATGGTTAAACTAATTTACACTACCCCCATCTGTGTAAAAGTATTCATTTTTATCCAGAATCTTGCCAGCATCTGTTGTTTTTTGATTTTTTAATAGTAGCCACTCTCACTGGCATGAGATAGTACGGTTTTGATTTGCATTTCTCTAATGATCACTGATGTGGAGCTCTTTTTCATATACTTGTTGGCTACGTGTATGTCTTTCTTTGAGAAGTGTCTGTTCATGTCTTTTGCCCACTTTTTAATGAGGTTGTTTGCTTTTTCTTGTAAATTTGTTTAAGTTCCTTGTAGACTCTGGATATTGAACTTTTGTTGATGGATAGATTGCAGAAATTTTCTCCCATTGTGTAGGTTGCCTATGCTCTGATGCTAGTTTCTTTTGCTGTGCAGAAGCTCTTTAGTTTAATTAGATCCCATTTGTCAATTTTGGCTTTTGTTGCAATTGCTTTTGGTGTTTTCATCATGAAATCTTTGTCCTATGTCCTGAATGGTATTGCCTAGATTTTCTTCAAGGGTTTTTATAGTTTGGGGTTTACATTTAAGTCTGTAATCCATCTTGAGTTAATTTTTGTATAAGGTATAAGGAAGAGGTCCAGTTTCAGTTTTCTGCATATAGCTAGCTAGTTTTCTCAGGACCATTTATTAAATAGAGAATCCTGGGCCAGGAGCGATGGCTCATGCCTATAATTCCACCACTTTGGGAGGCCGAGGTGGGCAGATCATGAGGTCAGAAGTTCATACCAGCCTGGCCAAGAGAGCAGCCTGGCCAATATGGTGAAACCCGTCTCTACTAAAAATACAAAAATTAGTTGGGCGTGATGGTGGTGGGCACCTATAACCACAGCTACTCGGGAGGCTGAGGCAGGAGAATTGCTTGAACCTGGAAGGCAGAGGTTGTAGTGAGCCAAATGCCATTGCACTCCAGCCTGGGTGACAGAGTGAGACTCTGACTCAAAAAAAAAAAAAAAGGGACTCTTGTCAGGTTTGTCAAAGATCTGACAGTTGTAGGTATGCAGCCTTATTTCTGAGTTCTCTATTCATAAAATTGGTCTGTGTTTCTGTTCTTGTACCAGTACCATGCTGTTCTGGTTACTGTAGCCTTGTAGTATAGTTTGAAGTTGGGTAGCATGATGACTCTAGTTTTGTTCTTTTTGCTTAGGATTGTCTTGGCCATTCAGGCTCTTTTTTGGTTCCATATGAATTTTAAAATAGGTTTTTTCTAATTCTGTGAAGAATGTCAATGGTAGTTTCATGGAATAGCATTTAATCTATAAATTACTTTGGGCAGTTTGGCCATTTTCACAATATTGATTCTTCCCATCCATGAGCATGAATGTTTCTCCATTTGTTTGTGTCCTCTCTGACTATTTTGAGCAGTGGTTTATAGATCTCCTTGAAGAGGTCCTTCACATCTCTTGTTGACTATATTCTTAGGTATTTTGTTCTTTCTGTAGCAGTTGTGAATGGGAGTTCATTCATGATTTGGCTCTCTGCTTTCCTTTTGCTGGTGTATAGAAATGCTAGGAATTTTTGTACATTGATTTCGCATCATGAGACTGCTGAGGTGGCTTATCAGCTTAAGAAGCTTTTGGGCTAAGACAAGGGGGTTTTCTAGATGTAGGATTATGTCATCTGCAAACAAAGATAAGTTGACTTCCTTCTTCCTATTTCAGTATGCCTTATTTCTTTCTCTTGCCTGATTGCCCTGGCCAGAACTTCTAATGCTATGTTCAATAGGACTGGTGAGAGAGGGCGTCCTTGTCTTGTGCCGGTTTTCAAGGGGAATGTTTCCAGCTTTTGCCCATTCAGTATGATGTTGGCTGTGGCTTTGTCATGTATGGCTTTTATTATTTAGAGGTATGTTCCTTCAATACCTAGCTTACTGAGAATTTTTAACATGAAGGGATGTTGAATTTTGTCAAAGGCATTTTCTGCATCTATTGAGATAATCATGTGGTTTTTGTCTTTAGTTCTGTTTGTGTGATGAATCACATTAATTGTTTTGCATATGTTGAACCAGCCTTGCATCCCAGGGATGAAACCAACATGAAGGTGATCGATAAGCTTTTTGATGTGCTGCTGGATTCAGTTTGCCAGTATTTTTTTTTTTTGAGAATTTTTGAATCAATGTGCATCAAGGGTATTGGTCTGAAATTTTTGTTGTTGTTGTATCTCTGCCAGGTTTTGGTATCATAATGATGCTGGCCTCACAGAATGAGTTAAGAAGAGTCCCCTCTTTTCAATTTCTTAGAATAGTTTCGGCAGAAATTGTACCAGCTCTTCTTTGTATCTCTTGTGGAATTCAGCTATGAATCTGTGTAGTCCTGGGATTTTTTCAGTTGGTAGGCTAGTTACTGCCTGAATTTCAGAACTCATTATTGGTCTATTTAGGGATTCAGCTTCTTCCTGGTTCAGTCTTGGGAGGGTGTTATGTGTCCAGGAATTTATTCATTTCTTCTAGATTTCCTAGTTTATGTGCATAGAGATGTTTATAGTATCGTCTGATAGTTGTTTATATTTCTGTGGTGTCAGTGGTGATATCCTCCTTATCATTTCTGATTGTGTTTATTTCTCTTTTCTTCTTTATTAGTCTAGCTAGAGGTCTATCTATATTTTTTATTATTTTTCTTCAAAAATCCAGCTTCTAGATTTATTCATTTTTTGATGTGTTTTTATGTCTTTATCTTCTTTAGTTCGGCTCTGATCTTGGTTATTTCTTGTCTTCTGCTAGCTTTGGGGTTTGTTTGCTCTTAGTTCTCCAGTTCTTTTAGTTATGATGTTAGGTTGTTAACTTGAGATCTTTCTAGCTTTTTGTGTGGGCATTTAGTGCTATAAATTTTCATCATAACATTGCTTTAACGGCATCCCAGAGATTCTGGTACATTGCCTCTTTGTTCTCATTAGTTTCAAAGAGCTTCTTGATTTCTGCCTTAATTTCATCATTTAGACAAGAGTCATTCGAGCAGGTTATTCAGTTCCCATGTAGTTGTGTGGTTTTGAGTGAATTTCTTAATCTTGAGTTCTAATTTGATCACGCTGTGGTCTGAGAGACAGTTTATTATGAGTTCAGTTCTTTTGCATTTGCTGAGGAGTGTCTCACTTTCAATTATGTGATCAATTTTAGAGTGTCATGTAGTGATGAGAAGAATGTGTATTCTATTGTTTTCGGAGCAGAGTTCTGTAGATATCTATTAGGTCCACTCGATACAGAGCTGAGTTCAGGTCCTGAATATCTTTGTTAATTTTCTGTCTCAATGATCTTTCTAATATTGTCAGTGGGGTGTTAAAGTCTCCCATTGTTATTGTGGGAGGGAGTCCAAGTCTCTTTGTAGATCTCTAAGCACGTGCTTTATGAAGCTGGGTGTTCCTGTATTGAGTGTATCTATATTTAGGATAGTCAGCTCTTTTGTTGAATTGAACACTTTACTGTTATGCAATGCCATTCTTTGTCTTTTTTGGTTTTTGTTGATTTAAAGTCTTGTTTTGTCAGAAACTAGGACTGCAAACCTTGCTTTTTTCTGTTTTCCATTTGTTTGTTAAATTTTTCTCCATCCCTTTATTTTGAGCCTTTGTGTGTCTTTGTACGTGAGATGGGTCTCTTGAAGACAGCATACTGATGTGTTCTGACTCCACCTAGTTTGCCATTCTGTGTCTTTTAATTGGGGCATTTAGCCCATTTACATTTAAGGTTAGTATTGTTATGTGTGAATTTGATCTTGTCATCATGATGCTGGCTGGTTATTTGCAGACTTGTTTATGTAGTTGCTTCATAGTGTCACCGGTCTGTATACTTCACTGTGTTTTTAGAGTGGCTAGTAAAGATTTTTTCCTTTCCATATTTAGTGCATCCTTCAGGAGCTCTTGCAAGGCAGGCCTAGTGGTGACAAATTCCCTCCACATTTGCTTGTCTGTAAAAGATCTTATTTCTCCTTCACTTATAAAGCTTAGTTTGGCCAAATATAAAATTCTAGGTTGGAAATTCTTTTCTTTAAGAATACTGAATATTGGCCCTCAGTCTCTTCTGGTTTGTAGGGTTTTTGCTGACAGGCCTGCTGTTAGTATAATGGGCTTCCCTTTGTAGGTGACCTGGCCTTTGCCTCTGGCTGCCCTTAACATTTTTTCTTTCATTTCAACCTTGGAGAGTCTGATGATTATGTGTCTTGAGGAGACCTCTGTTGGGAGGTCTCACCCAGACAGGAGGAACGAGATCAGGGACTTGCTTACATAAGCAGTCTGGCTGCTTTTTGGTAGAGCAGGTATCCTGTATTATGAAGGACCCTTCCTCATCCAGACCATTTGGATTTTCCAAAGCTGGCAAGCTAGAATGGCTGAGTCAACCAAACCACAGAGATTGCAGCCACTCCTGTCTCTGGGAGCTCCCTTCCAGGGGGAGATCAGAGCTCTATCTGCAGAACCCTGGCTGCAGTGGCTGAAGTCCCGCAGGGAATTCCTGCCCAGTGAGGAGGAATGGATGGGGTTTCACTTAAAGGAGCAGTCTGGCCACCATCTGGCAAGGCAGCTGTGGTGGGCTGGGGGACCCTTCCTTGTCCAGACCTTTGGATTCTCCAAAGCTGGCAAGCTGGGATGGCTGCATCTATTGAACTGCAGAGATGGTGGCCACCCCTCCTGCTGGGAACTTGGTCCCATCTCAGGCAGACTCCAGCCTGCTGCCATTGGCTGGCAGAAATTCTAAGCCATGGCTCTTAACTTGTGAGGTGCCATGGAAGTGGGGCTCACAGAACAATGCTGCTTGCCTCCCTGGATTCAGCCCCCTTTCTGGGAATATGCATGGATACATCTTTCACTTTGATGGAGATCCTGGGGCTGGAGTGTGTAAAGGGTCTCTGTGTGCCTCAGTGGCTGCCCTGCCAAGACTCCACACAGCCCTGTGTATCAGATCCAAAGCCATGGTGGTGTTAGCTCATGAGGCGATCTTGTGAGGGGCTGCAGCAATCTGTGGGAGAAGCGTGATTTCCCAGGCGGAGTCACACAATCACTCACTGCTTCCCTTGGTAGTGGGTGAGGGTTCCTTTTCCTCTGCGCTGCTCCTGGGTGGGCCAGTGCCCCACACTGCTTTTCTTCATTCTCAGTGGGTCGAGTTGTATGCCTAGTCAGTCTCAGTGTGAGAACCTGGGTATTTCGGTTGAAAGTGCTGAATTCACTTGCCTCTTTCATCTCTGTGAATGCTGCGGACTGCAGCTGCTTTTCATTGACCATCTTGCCCCTCTAGAATTTCTATACCAATTATTTTATTATTTTTTTAGATGGAGTCTTGCTCTGTTGTCCAGGCTAGAATGCAGTGGTGCGATCTTGGCTCACTGCAACCTCTGCCTCCTGGGTTCAAGTGATTCTCCTGGTTCAGTCCCCCGAGTAGCTGGGATTACACGTGCCTGCCACCGTGCCTGTCTAATTTTTGTATTTTTAGTAGAGACGGGGTTTCACCACGTTGGCCAGCCTGATCTTGAACTCCTGACCTCGTGATCCACCTGCCTTGGCCTCCCAAAGTGCTTAGGATTACAGGTGTGAGCCACCCTGCCTGGCCCAATTTTAAAATTTTTATGGATTTGTTTTTTATTTTTCAGGATTGTTTTGGTAGAGATGGGGTATCACTATGTTGCCTAGGCTGGTCTCAAACTCCTGGGCTCAAGCAATCTTCCTGCCTCAGCCTCCCAAAGTTCTGACATTACAGGTGTGAGCCACCATGCCTGGCCTGTATTTATTTTTTAATCCCAGAAAATGTAGGACCTTGGTTGAGACGGGAAACCCCAGCGGGGCAGGCTATGCATATGGAGTTCAAAGAGAGAAGTGAGTGGGAAGTGTCTCTGTGCCATGTCTATGGCGGCGCTTGGAGGGAGAGGTGAACTTGAGCTGCGCTCCTCAGCTGAGGCTGAGCGGATGTAAACCAGGAGATAAAGGGGTTGAGGTTGAGGCCCTGACGAGCTCAGCAGCTTCCCTGTACCTACTCTGAGAGCTGGAGGCAGCTAGAAAAGGATGTTGGCCTCAAGGGCTGTCACAAGTGGAAGATCTGGCACTAGATGGAAGAGAGGTTTTATGGGGCCTTTCTGGAGTCAGTTTTTCTACGGACTCAATGTTCTGTGGTGGTGTCTATGCCCAACCCTGAGCACCAACCTGCAGGTATCGACTTTAAGCCTAAGCAGTAGGGACGCCAATATCTACCTAAGCCCCTTTCTCTAGAGTCTGGGATTAGGAAAAATATTCCATGGGTCTCGGAGAGTGCTCCTCAAGATTTGCCTTAGTGTCTAGTTTCTAGGTTAAGGGGTGTGCTGGTGAGAGAGACAGAGGGAGGGGGAAAGGAAGGAAACCCACTGGCCATTGGTGATCAATGTGACCTTTAGCCCCTCTTCCCTCCCAAGAGGCTGGGGGTGGGGCTGAAACTCTCAACCCTCTAATCCTGCCTTCCTGTTTCTAGCGACCAATCCCCAACCCAGGGCTACCCAGGGGCCCCCAGCCACCAGTTCATTAGCATACAAGAAGACATCACTCTGGAGATTCTAAGGATTTTAGAAACTGAGTGCCAAGAAACAGAGGTCAAAGAACAAAAATACATTTCACAATAGCACCCATTCTGTCTGCTCTGCATTTTTATATGATTGTTAGCGTGCAGGTCACATATACTAGATTGATCATGTGGCTTTTAAGTTAAAATATTAGTATCTTTTAAGCTGTTAGTAAATTCTTTAAGGTTGTCTTCCTTTGTCTTTTCTCTTTCTCACTATTAGAAGCCTTGCAGGTTGTTTATAACCCTAGAATTATATAACAATGGATGTACACGGAAACCCACGGCCAAGGTCAGACGCAACAGATATTCATGTCACGGAACAAGTCTTGGGTGTTGTGATAATAGTCCTGGTTGAGCTAGTTTGAAATCAAGATTATTTAACGTCATCCAATTTGTATGCGTTGGGGAGAGAAAGGCCAATCGGCACAATACATTTATTGGGAAAATACATTTTAGGATGATGTCTTTGCTGAGAGCTACTAGAAAGGCTTGTTAATTGAAGTGGCTTTAGGAAGAAAACGCTCTAGGATTTGGGGAATGTGGCTTTCTGGGCAGGGGTCCTCCAGGCACATTCTCCCCTTTGTCTACTGTGACCCTCATTAGGGAATACTCAGCAGGGGTTTGGATCTCTTGCTCACATCAAGAGAGCGGGAGTGGGGGTGGGGCGGATGGAGAGGAAGGAAGCCTAGATCTTGGGACTCGGGAACCTTTCTTAAAGGCAGTGTTGCAATGATGAAGCCAGACTCCTCACGCTGCCTTCTTTGACCTCCCTAGTCGAGAGCCACTGGGGGGTCCCACTAAGCCCCTGCCCCATTGCTTCACGGCCCTAAGCCCAGAGAAGGGGGCTGTGCCCTCATGTGCCAGGTGGCTGGCAGGGCTAGCCCAGCTCCAGCCTGCAGTGGTACCGCTGGCTCTGGGAATGCTGCCCAACCTAGGAGGGGCAGCGGCAGGGTGGTGAGCGCCCCTCTCGAAACCTGGCCCACTGTCCTGGGAATCAACTGTCCCAAAACCAGGCCGAGTGACCTGTGGAATCATGGTGCCATCTGATGGCCAAGACAGGGAACAAACTGGGGACACTCAGAGGGACAGCATGGAAGAACGGACAAGCCCAGCGGCCCCCAGCCCTGGTCCATGTCTGTGGCCTTGTCAGAGGCGTGTGAACCAGAGCAACTCCATCTTGAACAGGGGCTGGGTAAAATGAGGCTGAGATCTACTGGGCTGCATTCCCAGACGGTTAAGGCATTCTAAGTCACAGGATGAGATGGGAGGCCAGCACAAGATACAGGTCATAAAGACCTTGCTGATAAAACAGGCTGCAGTAAGGAAGCCTGCCAAAGCCCACCAGAACCAAGATGGCCACGAGAGTGACCTCTGGTCATCCTCACTGCTACATTCCCACCAGGGCCATGACAGTTTACAGATGCCATGACAAGGTCAGGAAGTTACCCTATTTGGTCTAAAAAGGGGAGGCATGAATAATCCACCCCTTGTTTAGCATCTCATCAAGAAATAACCATAACAATGGGCAACCGGCAGCCCTCGGGGCTGCTCTGTGTATGGAGTAGCCGTTCTGTTATTCCTCTACTTTCTTAACAAACTTGCTTTCACTTTTTGCTGCGGACTCTCCTGGAATTCTTTCTTGCGTGAGATCCAAGAACCCGCTCTGGGGGTCTGGATCGGGACCCCTGTGTGTACCAGCTTGGCAGGTTTAACCTCAGCTCGCGGTTCTGATGAGGCTGCTCTGAAAGCACTGGCGGCCGGGCTGGAGTCCACGGGTTGCAGTGTAGGAAGAGGGACATGGACTCTGCCAGGAGCTATGTGAGGGGGTCGCTATCTGCTCACTTAGGTAGGGTGGGAGGGGCAAGGAGTGTTGGGGGGCTGTGATCAGAGAACAGGATCTAACTTGACCCCTGTGACTCTGCACTCCACTCAAGATCCGCTGTGAATCTGCCCTCTTGAACCCGGGCAAGCGGTGTCTTCCTAAGATGAACTCACAGAAAATAGCACCAAGCCGATGTCATAAAAGTGGTGTGCATTGCTGCAGCCTGAAGCACTGTGGGTGTTCCTGGAGAGGGGACAAAAGAGGAGAAGCCAGCCAGGGCTGCACAGAGGAGACGTGAGCCGGGACAGGACTGAGTGGAGGAAAGGAGCTGGGGCGTGCACCGCCGGGGTCTGGCTAAACCCTCTAAAAAAGCCAGCAGTGTTCGACAGACGTCTTCCTGGGTCTCCTGGTCTTGCTGTTGTTTTCCCGTGTATTTTCTTCCTAGCCTAATGACTGTCACATCACCTAAGACAGGGGTGTTCAATCTTTCGGCTTCCCTGAGACACATTGGAAGAATGGTCTTGGGCCGTACATAATATTCACTAACACTATTGATAGTTCGTGAACTAAAAACAAAAAACAAAAACCAAGAACAATAAAACCCCGAAATCTTATAATGTTTTCAGAAAATTTACGAATTTGTGTTGGGCCATATTCAAAGCTGCCCTGGGCTGCAGGGTGACAAGCTTGCCTTAGGGAGAGATGACTTTGAAGGGCATGCTCAGGAGAAGCAGCTGCTCCCTGGGCCAGCCATGGCTCTGACTCCAGAGCAGCCTTGGAGAGAGATGAAGTCTGCAGAGATGGCACTGAAGTGGGAGTGGGGGCAGAAGGTGTTTTAGGCCAGAGGACCCAAGAGGCAGATCTGAGCGCAGAGAGCTCCAGAGCCCATGAGTCACGGAAGACAGGGCTTGTGTGGCCATAGGTGGGTGGTGTGGGAAGAGGTAACTGACATCTTTAAGGCAGGGGAGGATGTCCTCCCTGTTCTGAGGTTCCCTCTCCTTTTTCCCTCCTGTCCTCCTTGCTCTCTTTCTTTCTTTCTTTTTTTTTTATTCTTCTTTCTCCCTTTTTCTGCTGTTTGCTATAAAATCCCTGTCTTGGCTAAGTCCTTGACTGGGGAAAAAGTAAAGTTCAAATTCCTTAAAACTAGCCAGATTTTCAAATTTTTTGGCAACAGTTACTCCCTGCAAGAAAAAAAAATACCAGTGTCAATCACCCAGAGGACGTTTTGGGCCATTTTGTGCAGGGTTTCCTCATAGTAGGGTATCTCCGGCGGGCATGAATCTGCCTTTTTGGACCAAGGGAGCAGTTTCTTTTCAGAATGACTCTTGGCCAGGCATGGTGGCTCATGCCTGTAATCCCAACACCTTTGGAGGCCAAGGCAGGTGGATCACCTGAGGTCAGGAGTTCAAGACCAGCTCAGTCAACATGGCAGACCCCGTCTCTACTAAAACTACCAAAATTAGCTGGGCATGGGGGTGGGTGCCTATAATCCCAGCTACTTGGGAGGTTGAGGCAGGAGAATCGCTTGAACCCCAGGGGGCAGAAGTTGCAGTGAACCGACATTGCCCCACTGCACTCCAGCCTGGGCAAAAGAGTGAAACTCCATTTCAAAAAAAAACAAAAACAAAATGACTCTCACTGTCTTTAGAGCCACTGGATATGGGGTCCAGGGCAGAAGGAGAGGAAGGGAGTCACCCCAAAACCAGCACTTGTTCTATGAAGTGGAGCTCAGGGCTCTGAGGCCTTGGAGGACCAAGTCATTGAGTTTGCTCAGGAAACTTCACTGCTTGAAGGAAAGTTTAGGTGGATCTTATTACAGAGGAAATAGTACTATTTTCTTATTCGGCTGTGGTATCACTGTGGATTCTGAATTCACCCAAGGCCAGGCACAGCTATGTAATCTGAATTCCAGAATGAGTATTGAGACACTTGCAGATTGGCTTCAGGTGGGAGTCACTTCTGTCCCCTGGGCAAGGCTTAATACCTGCTTACGGCAAGGTATTTTTCATCTACTGGGGCCAGATGACAGTCAAAGACCAGAGTGAGCTACCAGGAATCAATTGAATCCCATATTGGAGAGCAGGGCACATGTTTCCTCTTCCTTGAAGGCCAGCTTGATGCAACGTAGGGAAGAGAGAGTGAGGGTGTGAGCTCGAGTCTGGCTTCCTCCAGGTGCCTGCTGAATGACCTCAGGTATGTTGCATCACTCCCTGACCCTCACTTTTCTAAAAACTCCATGGGAATGTTGAACAGATTCAGTTTAATAGATAATATATATAAAAGCTGTCAGTACCTGAATGTAACAAGATATTAAAATTCAAGTTTTGACCCAGATGTAAAATATTAGATGTTCAGTTGAGTGTGAGAACAGAACACATCACTCAAGAGAAACCTTTAAAATACCAACTCAAAAATGCTGACTCTTGAACCCCTTCCCCAGGATGAGAATATAAAAGGGTCAGGAGCATGTTGGGGAGAGAGGCAATGGTGAGGGGATTTCTGCAGGTGCCATTTGTGGGGTCTCCACTCTGCCCTGAAAAGTCAAGGGGTGTTGGTGCTGTCTCTTTCACTCAAGATGGGCACAGTAGCTCATACCTGTAATCCCAGCACTTTGGGAGGCCAAGGCAGGAGGATTCCTGAAGGCCAGGAGTTTCAGACCAGCCTGGGCAACATAGTGAGACTCCATATCTATCAAAACAAAACAAAACAAAAAATGAGAGAGACAGAGGAGGAGAGGGAGAGAGAGAGCTCCCGTAACAAGGCAGCCTGCACAGGTAGGGAAATGTTCCCTGAAGCTGGGGACTCTAGGCTTGGGGCTTGGCTTGCTGCTAGGAACATTAAGTGATCTGTGCAGGATAGAGGACCAGAGGCTGCCTGAAGAAGGACTGCTCCATCCAAACATGGAGGAAAGGCTCCGTAACTTTCCCCTGTGGATGACATATAGGTCACTCGGATCTGTTTTGAGACTTGTCCAAGAGGACCTCCTAGGCGTAGTGTGGTCTGCCGAAGGAGAGCCTCATTCAGCAGGAGAGTAGTGGGATGCTTAGATTTGGGGAGCCCCAGCTTGGGAATCCCCAAAGAACCACAGAGATGCCCATCAGAGTCCACTTTCACCAGCTGCCTGCAGGAAAGCAGAAATTCATCCACCCATGTAAGAACCGTCCTATCCTTCACCTCTCCCCTTTAATCCCCACCCTGCCCACCTCCTTCAAACCCTGGCAGGCTCCCAAACAGCAGCTAGTGAATGGGGAGGAGACTGGTGGAGAAAGAGACTGGAAGGGGCTATCCCTCCCCAAAGGCTGGCTGCCCATCTGTAGGCTTTATCAAGGAGGGTAACAGAGAACGAAATGTGGGTTCGCGTTTTGAGTAGGACACTTTTCTAACTGAGAGAACATGCTCTGTGACTCAGTGAAGACTATCTCTAAGCTGAAAGTGAACAAAGACAAGTCATTGGCTTGATGAGTTTTCATCTGGGGTAGAAGAAAAGCCTCCCCTGCTAGACAAACTTTAACAAGTTAGTGGGAGTCAAAAAAATAGAGGTGTGCTTTGATCATATTCCACTGGAGCCAGTCCTACAGGAATAAGGCTGGCTTCTGGCTTAAGGGGGAGGCAGTGATGAGGAGTGGGAGGAGGCTTAGTATCTGCTTTATTTGCAACCACAGGTTAAAGAGAGAAAAATTCTTCTCAAGGCATTAATAAATCCATGAATCGATTAGCTGTTCCTTTTAAGAGAGGGGGCAGAGCAGTAGAGTCGGGTAAGGGGGACGTTGTCAGATCCCCTGGGTCATTGCAGGTGGATGGAGTACTGGACAGCCAGTGAAGTAGTTTGTCTGTATCTTCCCTTTCTGTAGCTTTTCCTCATCCAGTTTTTATTGAACAAAACTGACTGAACACCTATCACCTTTAACATGTTATACTCTCTTGCAGGGCTCTCAGCATCTTAGCCCTGGACAGAACCCTTGTTCTTAGAAAAAATGCACTCATATTAAGGGGTGAGAGAATTCAGTGTTGATAGTCTCAAGTGTGTGTGTGTAATATATTTGTATATTATATATAGTGAATATATATCATATATGTGCACAGAAATACACATATGATTGCAAAAACTGTATGAGTTGAATGTCTAAAACAATTAGACATCACAGAAAAGCATTAAAAGCAGAGGCAGGCTGGATGTGGTGGCTCATGCCTATAATTCCAGCACTTTGGGAGGCTGAGGTGGGCAGACCCCTTGAGGTCAGGAGTTCAAAACCAGCCTGGCCAACATGGTGAAACCCTGTCTCTACTAAAAACACAAAAATCGGCTGGACGTGGTGGCACAGGCCTGCAGTCTTAGCGTCTTGGGAGGCTGAGGCACAAGAATCACTTGAACCAGGAGGCAGAGGTTGTAGTGAGCTGAAATCGCACCACTGCATTCCAGCCTGGGTGACAGAGCAAGTCAAAAAAAAAAAAAAGGCAGGGAAAAACTACAATAACCTAGAGGTTCCCACATCTCGTGGAATCTATTGATTCTGTCTACACAGCCTCCCTTCCTTAGAGGGCCGTCCCTGCTCCACTGTGGTCCTGGTTGGGCTGTCAGTCATTGCGTTTTGCCCATGTGGCCAAAGGAGTAGGTACACGATTCAGATGGATCAAGTGATTCTTTTCTGCCAGGAATGGGAATCTGTAGTGACGATATCAGGAATAAAAGTCAGCTGGAGATGAGTCATTCAGACGTCAGCAACGCAGTGGGACTGTTCACAGCTCTCTCTCCTGAAATTCTCCAAACCTGCCCTTGCGTCTGTCCTTCCAAAAACCCTGTTGATCAGCATTTTTTTTGTTGGATTCAGTTCAGCTGACTCTTGTTTAAAGTAGACTGTTAGAGCTTACAACCAACAGCTCTAAAATGGACACATCACTGTTATGTTTTAGCCAGTTTTCTTCTAGTCTTTTTTCTGTCATTTGCATTCTTTGGTGGGTTATCAGAGAGAGCTTAAACCAAACCTCTGGAGGCATGCAGCCTCTGCGAGCAGAGGCGGACACGGCAACTGTCGCTCTGGAGCAGGAATGACCTGAGGGTCCCCCCATCCTCTGCTCTCACTTGATAGCCCAGGAGACTGAAGGCCACTGGAAGGGCTTCGACTTCCCCTGCACACCTTGCTTGCTGGTGCAGTGAGATTTTTGTTGCTAATGCCGGGTGCTCTCCGGCGTGCACAAGCTGGAGGCATTTCACTGTGCAAGTGAGGTGCTTCATGTACTTACTGTACATTTAACTTCTTAACAGACATTGGGCTTTATTGAAGGACACCATGAGATACTATATTTGTTTCCTGACTTATTTCACCAAAGGGAAATACAGAAGAGATAGGGGTGCCTAATATGTCAAGGAAGAAAAAGGTTTTTTTTTTTAGAAAAATAATCTTTCCAGGGCTGGTGCGGTAGCTCATGCCTGTAATCCCAGCACTTTGGGAGGCCCAAGGCAGGAGGACTGTGTGAGTTCAGGAGTTCAAGACCAGCCTGGGCAACATAGTGAAACTCCTGTCTCTATAAGAAAAAAAAAAATTAGCTGGGCTTCCCAGCTACTAGGGAGGATTTCTTGAGCCTGGGAGGCAGAAGTTGCAATGAGCTGAGAACATGCGACTTTACTCCAGCCTGAGTGACAAAGCCAGACCCTATCTCAATCATCATTATCATCATCGTCATCATCTTCTCAGTGTTACTGATGTGAAAGTGAGGAGATGGGGATGTGGCGAGTGAGTAAATGAGGGAGGAAGTGGGAAAGGGAGAGGGGATCACTTTAGTACAAAGGACTCAGAAAACCCCTCCACAGATTCCCTTTCCAATCTCCGTGTCTCAATAAGCATTGGAAAGTGATGAGGTTTAATGAGGCTGTCACTGTCTCCACATCCTCCCTTTTCCAGCTACCCTCTCTGGCTGCCCTGATACCACCCTTGTTCTTGCTGTGCATTCAGAATACGCTTTCAGGGAGATTTTAATGGCCAGTTTACAAGGACTGTCTCTTTTGAGCCAGGATCAAGTTTAAACCATCTGCTTTTAAATAGAAGGAGTGAGGACAGACCAAGAACATTTCAAATACGCAGTTTATGACTCTCGGAGCCTTGAACTGCCTGGGGAGAGGAGGCCAAGGTCCTCTTTCCATCATGAGGCACAGGCCTGGGGCCCAGCCTGGAAGAAACGGTCCCTGTTTGAGAAGATGACTGTCTTGGTCTCCAGGTTTCAGATATCTGTGTCTCTGGGGTGCCATTTCCTGTCTGTAAATGTAAGTTTTAAGCTCTTGGTGTGTTTTTTTGCACTCTGAAGTAAACAGAGCACCTGGATTTAATCAGTCCAGACGGTAACAGATTCACGTTCTCAGTCCCTTCATAAGTCCCCACCCCTAGGTAAGGGCCAGGAGATGGGGCGAGCTGTGAGTCAGCCCGACAGTCCTGGAGGATTTGCTTCCCCATGGACTTGTTATAATGAGCAGCTTGCAGCAGACGTGGACTCAAGGGTCTCTTCACGGTGTTCATGGACAGTTCTCTAGAACCTTGCCTGACTTGAGAGAGACGGGCTGCTGAGCGGGGGCCTGGTGCACTTCACGTGCCAAACACTAGCGTTAAGTTCCAGTGGTCAGCTGGGTATGTTTCACGAAGCACACTTGAGCCCCAAATCTGAAAACATTCTGGCACTTTTTTTGCATTTAAAAAATGTTTCAGGGCCAGCGCGGTGGCTTACCACTGTAATCTTAGCACTTTGGGAGGCTGAGGTGGGTGGATCACCTGAGGTCAGGAGTTTGAACCAGCATGACCAATGTGGTGAAACCCTGTCTCTACTGAAAATATAAAATTAGCTGGGTGTGGTGACGCATGTCTGTAATCCCAGCTACTTGGGAGGCTGAGGCAAGCGAATTGCTTGAACTCAGGAAGCGGAGGTTGCAGTGAGTTGAGATCGCACCATTGTATTACAGCCTGGGCAACAAGAGTGAAACTCCGTCTCAAAAAAAAAAAAATGTTTCATGAAGAATTAATTTTCTTCCAAATTAAGGGGGTTTTTCTTCCAAATTAAGGGGGTTTTTTTTTGTTTTTTTTTGTTGTTTTTTTTTTTTTAGATGAAGTCTCACTCTGTCACCCAGGTTGGAGTGCAGTGGCACGATCTTGGCTCACTGCAACCTCCGTCTCCCAGATTCAGGCAATTCTCCTGCCTCAGCCTCCTGAGTAGCTGGGATTACAGGTGTGTACCACCACACCCAACTAATTTTTGTATTTTTAGTAGAGATGGGGTTTCACCATGTTGGTCACGCTGATCTCGAACTCCTGACCTCGTGATCCACCGGCCTTGGACTCCCAAAGTGCTGGGATTACCGGCGTGAGCCGCTGCACCCAGCCTCAAATTAAGGTTTTTGCTTTTGGATGCCTTCTCCTTTGTTAAGGTCCTGAAAGTCAGGTCATGGGCTCTGATTTAATAAAGGACTGACCACACCAGGCGGCAGTTGCTGGGCTCTGCCTGAATTCGTGAATGCTGAAGATTGGCCGCAGCTTCCGGAAAGAGGGGATCCATTCCAAATGCAATCGGCAGTGAACCTCACACCTACCCTTGGTAAGATTCTGAAATCAGTTGTTTGTCTAAGCTTCTGGAGAGGGGCACCTGGATGGCTGTTTAAGCAGTTGGCATAGATTAGGCTTCTGCCGGTTCTGACGCTGCCATCATGGAGCACTTCACGGAGCTCGGGTGCACGGGATCTCTGCGTTTCAGCAGACCTCTCGCCGGTGCTCCCTCTTCATTTCTTTGCAGGCAGAATGGAGAAACTGACCAAGTCTAGAAGGAAGCTAACGCACCTCAGGGGGCCAATGTGACCTTGCAGAGAGCACCTGCGCCTGAGCAGAGGCCCACGTCTGTGTCCTCAGCACCACCCTCTCCCTCTGTTTCATTCATTATTTTAGGGGCAGGCATTGCTTTTCTTTTAGTTTCAATTTGATTAAGTAAATTCATAATTCTTAAAATAGTTTTTCAAGCTTGGAATGAGAGCTATGGAGAAGGCATGACTTTTCTCCTTTATGTTTTCCTTCTCCTTCTTTCCCTCTCTGGGTTATTTTCCTGACAAATATAAACTAAATATTTTTTTAAAAAGTCCAACAACTCCTTACTTTGATTTTTTAAGATCTATGAATTTAGAAATATCATTTCAAAAAGTTGGATTTTGGATGCTTAAAACATACCCAGTTCATAATGGGTAAAGGTAAAAATGGTGATTTTGGAATTATTTTTGTGTATGGGATCATCTGCCAAAAGCGAAAAACAAACCCTCAAATAAGCAAAAAAAATGCCGGAACACAGTTCATACCAAAAAGCCAGTTCATATCAGTTCCAGTCCATCCTGGCGTAGCTGAGCTGGACAGGAACAGAGCAGTTATGTTTTCTGTGACAGTTGCTCAGACCTGAAGGATGCTGTGACCTCAAAGAATAACTGGAGTTTTTCCTTTCTTCAAAATACTTATCAGGCCCTGAGTTTTTGACAGCTTTTGGAATATATGCAAACAAAAGACAAATATTCTATTTATTAAAGCGCATAAGACAGCAGGAAGAAAATACAAATTTCTTTAGGGAAAAAAGAAATCCTATGTATAGGCTGGGCTTGGTGCCCCTGACTATAATCTGAGCACTTCCAGAGGCGGAGATGGAAGGATTGCTGGAGCCCAGGGGTTCAAGACCAGCCTGGACAACATAGCAAGATGCTGTCTGTCCAAAAAAAAAAAACAAACAAAAACAAACAAACAAAAAAAACAAACAAAAAGGCAGAAGGATAGAAGGGTAGAAAGTTGAGGCTGCAATGAGCTATGATTGTGCCACTGTACTCTGCCTGGGTGACTGAGACCTTATCTCAAAAAAAGAAAAGAAAAGAAAACCCCAGTTTATATGGTTGAAGTAAGCAAGGAAGCTCTTCTTCTCCACTTCCTTTACCAAATGTACACATCCTAAAATGTTTTTTCATAAAACTGGAATTAGGGAGGGCTTAAAGAGCAAAAAGGGAAATTAAAAAATAAATAAAACGAAATGTACACTAAACGTTAGCGTGTGCAAGGATGCTGCTGCTGAATTTGTAGTCTATAAGAGACCGGGGTTATAGTCCCAGACACCCATGGTTGGAATTCCCAGTGCCCCAGGAGCTAGGACTTGTGTTCTGGTCGGAGCACCTGAGGAACTGTACTGCCTTTGTTTTCTCTGATATTTCTTGATAGACAGGCCCCCTTCTATTACCACAAATTGCTAATGATGCCAAGCTAGAAGGCACAAAGAAAGCTCAAAATAACCTCAGAAGGTTAGAACAATAGACTCAGCTAAACATGAGGACATTTAATGAGCATGCATGCAAAATGCTTATCTCTGGCTTAAAAGATTACCTTCGCTTATGCGGTGGTATTAGCAGTGGTCCTATGTGGAATGGAAGAATTAGCACCCTGCTTGAAACCCCTTGGTGACAAGTCAAAGGTCTTAACTCACTTTTGAGACCCTGTGAGGCTCTGCCTACCTCGCTATAGCCTCACCATGATGCAATCTTCCCCCTTATTCTCTGTGGCTCAGCTATGGTGGGCTTCTTTCAGTCTCAAATGCAACTTGGTATCTCTTTCCTCAGGGCTTTGCCCCACCTGTTTCTCCACCTAGAATACTCCGTCTGCACAGGCCTCCATTTAAACATCCCTTCATTGTTCAGGCACAGTGTACTGAGCTTGTACTCTATGCCAGCCACTAGATGCTGGAGACACAAGGGTAAACAAAGACCAAAAAACCTCATACCTGCCTTCACAGTGCAAGAGATGCAATGAGACACGAGCCATGTGCTGAAAGGTATGAGAGAGAGGCAGATGGTGCTGCAAGAACATGGACTGGGACTGAGCTGAGATCTGGAGAAAGAGCAGGAGTGGGGGTTAGAGGGAATGGTGTATGCAAAGGCCCTACGGTGGAGGGGTTGTAAAGCATTTAAGGAACTCAGGGAGGGCCAGTGTGCCTGGAATGCAAAGAACGTGGAGTAGGCTGGCATGATGGCACACGTCTATAATCTCAGCACTTTGGGATGCTGAGGCGGGAGGAGGATAGCTTAAGGCCAGGAGCTCAAGACCAGTCTGGGCAACATAGACCCCTGTTTCTACAAAAAAACATTTAAATTACCTGGGCATAGTGGCGTGCACGTGTAGTTCCAGCTACTCGAGGGACAGAGGTGAGAGAATCCCTTGAACTAGGGAGATTGAGGCTGCAGTGAGCTATATTTGTGCCACTGCACTCTAGCCTGGGCAACAGACCCTGTCTCCAAAACCAAAACAAAACCCCCCAAAATCAACAAAGAATGTGGAGTAGAATGGGTATGATGTGGGATGAATATGGAAGGGTCTGCTTATCTTTCTTTTTTTTTTTTTTTGAGCAGGGTCTGACTCTGTTGCCCAGGCTAGAGTGCAGTGGTGCCATCATTGCTCACTGCAGCCTCAACCTCCCGGGCTCAAGTGATCCTCCCACCTTAGCTGGTGCATACCACCACACCTGGCTAATTAAAACATTTTTTTAGAGACAGGGTCTCACTTTGTTGTCCAGGCTGGTCTTGAACCCCTGGACTCCAGCAATCCTTCCATCTCTGCCTCTCACAATGCTGAGATTACGGTTGGGGCACCACGCCCAGCCTATAAACTGTCTGAACTCTAACTCCTAGGCTCAAGCAATCCTCCTGCCTCGGCCTCCCAAATGCCTGGGATTATAGGCGTGATCCACTGCATCCAGCCTTTGCCTCTTCGTTTTCTGAATTTTCTGTTGTTGGTGCTGTGTTTGAAGAGGCTGGATTAGAACTAACAGATCTGTTCTAGAGGCAATTTACACTGAGATAGAAGGTTTAGCTGGAGTCAACATTTACTCAACAGATATTCGCTGGTGGGCAGTTATAGTGTGCTGAGAAGTGTGTTGGCTGCTGGGGACACCTACAGGAGGACACAAGGTGGACATGGTCCCTGACCTCCTGGGGCCACAAAGATAAGCAACACAACACAGGCTGAGTGCCCTCACAGAGTAGGCAATGTTGGAACATCTCGGTGGCAATGGAGCCCAGACTGGGGAGCGCAGAAATAGCTTCCTGGAGGAAATGACTGGCTGAGATTAGAAGGACCAGTGCAGTTGTCTCAGTAAATGACCAGGAACAATGTTCCATGCTGACTGAACGCCACGGACTGTGTGTACTGAGCCCCAAGCTCAGGCCGGAGTGAGTGTGCATTCACTCATCTCTTACATTAGGGGTATTTTAGTCTTGCCAAAGTTTAAGAAGCTTTGAGGGGAACCCAGGCTTTGACAAGTGAGCTCGTATACCAACCCCATCACTGAACAGCAGTGTGACCCACAGACAGCCACCTGTTCCCAGCCTCATCTACACAATGTGATAACACTGAGCATATGGAGTTATCAGGAGGATCCAATGACGTAGAAAGGTCCATACTTCTCCACTTTCCCTGAAACATTCTCTTTTATTTTTATGTATCTGTCCCAGTAGTCCACTATAGAGCAGATAGAGGGGGCCAAGTATGGAGGCAGAGATGAGAGTGGTTTCAGATTCATTGTTTTGCAGAGGATCTGAATCTCAGGATGTAATGTGAGAAAACACTGATTTCTCATGACAGAGAAGAGAAGTCAAACCATGGGGCCCGGAGCTTTGGGAATAGTTGCCAGGGGAAGTGGTACAGGTGGCTTTGCCATCCTCTGGGAAGTGGTATAGGTGGCACGGCCATCCCCGTGGAAGTGATATAGGAGGCACTGCTGACCCTGGGGAAGTGGTATAGATAGCACTGGCATCCCTGGGGAAGTGGTATAGGTGGCACTGCTGTCCCCAGTGAAGTGGATCAGTGGCACTACTGTCCCCGGGGAAGTGGTATCAGTGGCACTGCCATCCCCGGGGAAGTGGTATCAGTGGCACTGCTGTCCCTGGGGAAGTGGTATCAGTGGCACTACTGTCCCCAGGGAAGTGGCATAGGTGGCACTGCCATCCCTGGGGAAGTTGTATAGGTGACACTGCCATCCCTGGGCAAGTGGTATAGGTGGCACTGCCATCCTCATGGCACCTTGCAAATCCAGATTGCTTATTTTAAGCCTCAACTTCATCTGACTTCTTCAGGAGAACTGCAGCTGCCAGGGGAGAGAAAATGTGTGAGGGCTCTTTGGCTGGTGCAGACAGTGACACCACAAACAAACCTCCTCCCTGATATTTATGCTTATTCAGTCAAATAAGGGCAGAATTTCCTTGGACAAATAAAATAAATTGCTTTAGTGTCTTACTGAGGTGCCTGCAGACCCTCTGTTCTGTAAGAATGAGACAGAACAGCTGTGCCTGAACTCCTGGTGCAGGGGTGCGTTCTCTCCTTGGGGAAGTGTGACATTGGCAGGGGTAACGTTCACCCCAGGGAGGTGTGAGCATCCTGGACTGTCCTCTGTTGACTGTCTTTGTAAATCTCTTTCCCCTGCCGAGCCTTGGGGGCCTTGTCTAGAAAAGGAGAGGCTGGATCAGAACATGACAAGGGTGGTGCTCATTCCACCTGCATGACCTCATGTAGCCTCATAATAACTCTCTGAACTTGGAGGCCAAGTATCCATCCCATTGTCAGATGAAATAACTGAGTTAGAGAACTCAGTCATGTGACCGAGAAGTGGTATGGCCAGGCCTATTGACTACAAGTGCAAGCTCTGTTGGAACCAGCAGGACTTTCCAAAAGAAATCATCACTTATCAAAACTCTCAGGACAAAGCAAGAGTAAATATATGGGTAGGTATATGCTGACAGATTGGCTGTTTTTGAATTTATTTTTTATTTTTGAGACAAGGTCTCAGTCTGTCCTCCAGGCTGGAGCGCAATGGTATGATCACAGCTCACTGCAGCCTCATTCTTGGGCTCAAGGGATTCTCCTGCCTCAGCCTCCCCAGTAGCTGGAAACCCAGCTAAGTTTTTAAGTTTTTGTAGAGATGAGGTCTTACTATATTGCTCAGGCTGGTCTTGAACTTGTTCAGAGGTGAGTTATAGTGCCATTGCCTGTGAGTTCAATGTTAATGAATCAACCTTATATGTTAAATAAGGTGTTCTCAAAGAGAAACACACATAAAACAAGGTTATGTATTAATCAATGGATGAAAATGTGACCAGAGGCTTGCAGGAAAGCAACCATGAACTTCTCTGAAAACAATGGTTCAGTATTGGCTAATTCAGTGCCCTTGGCCACTTCATAGAACATAACTGTCTTGACTAATGAGACTCAACTGCATATCCCGATCACATGGTTTATGCAAGAGGCTGTGACTGTGTTGTTCCCTCTCTGTTTTTGGCCAGAGAGCTTTCAGGTTGGCCACTCCAAGGTCAAGCGCTGTATTAGTCCATTTTGATGCTGTTGATAAAGACATATCCAAGACTGGGTAATTTATAGAGGAAAAAGGGCTTAATGGAATTACAGTTCCACGTGGCTGAGGAGGCCTCACAATCATAGAAGAAGGCAAGGAGGAGGAAGTCACATCTTATATAGATGGCAGCAGGCAAAGAGAGAGCTTGTGCAGGGAAACTCCCATTTTTAAAACCATCAGATCTCGTGAGACTTACTACCATGAGAACAGCACAGGAAAGACTTGCCCCATGAATCAGTTACCTCCCACTGGGTCCCTCCCACACATGTGGGAATTTTGGGAGCTCCAAGATGAGATTTGGGTGGGGACAGAGCCAAACCATATCACGTGCCCACCTGGAGGAGCAAGGGGTCACCTGGTACCAACGTGGTGACAGGCAAAACAACCATGCAGGGCTGCTGGGCCTGAGTTAGGAGCAGGGGCAGTTACCGTCAGAATGGAGTTGTGAACCAGGCAGGGACCCAAAGCAGACGTCACTCATGTTATCACAGGGTGTAAATGTCTCCTCAGCAGTGGAGGCCCATGTTTGAAGTGGAGGAAAAAAAGGAAGCTTTAGAAGTAACAAAACCAGATGGGAGGATGAATTGAGGCAAACTGGACTATTGAAAGAGCAGCCTTTAATGCTCGAATTGACCAGAGGAAGAGAGCTGGAAGGGGCTAGAAAGAAGGAAGCAAGTATTGAAAGTAATTTCCTGGCCGGCCGTGGTGTCTCGTGCCTGTAATCCCAGCTCTTTGGGTGGCCAAGGTGGGTGGATCATGAGATCAGGAGTTCAAGACCAGCCTGGCCAAGATGGCGAAACTCCATCCCTACTAAAAATACAAAAAAAATTAGCCAAGTGTGCCAGCAGGTGTCTGTAATCCCAGCTACTCAGGAGGCTGAGATGGAGAATTGCTGGGACCCGGGAGGCAGAGGTTGCAGTGAGCCAAGATTGTGCCTCTGCACTGCAGTCTGGTGACAGAGTGAGACTTCAACTCATTTTAAAAAAAGAAAGTAAGTAATTTCCCTAGGGATATGGAAAGGGCCTGGGGTGCAATGCTTAAGAAAGAGGTTCTGGTTGGAATCTAGGGAAGGCAGGCCAGGCTTGGGGATCTGCAGAGAGACAGCTCAGATCTGAATGTGAAGGTGGATGAGGGCCCAGCCAGGGATGCCGTGTGTCTCCAAGATCCAGGGCTGCAGGACTGGGCTTCCCAGGGGGCCAAAGGAGAGCTGTTATGAACTAGACTATTTTGACAGGGGCAATAAGCTAGTTATAGCAACAAGCTTGGGTTGGTTTGACATTTCATTACCTTTGTATAAATGGGAGCCTGAGATCCCTGTGGCTTGTAATAAAATAGTTTCTCTCTGCAATCAGTAGATTGAATGTGCACAGGAGAGTCATGAAATAAGATAATGGAAGGGCTATAATTTATTCCCAAGCAAATAGTTCTGCCCTGGTTCCATGCTCCAGCTGCCTGTCCAGTCAGCGTCTACATGGACTGGAGGCCGTGTGGTGCAGCGTCCTGTGCACAGGGAAGGCATGCCCTTCCTCAGCCAGGTCTCGCTGCTGATTCTTTCCA
The DNA here is from genome assembly GCA_963573385.1 of Cacajao melanocephalus. NCBI lineage: Eukaryota > Metazoa > Chordata > Mammalia > Primates > Pitheciidae > Cacajao > Cacajao melanocephalus. The sequence continues at coordinate 43,712 of CAUYLG010023701.1, read as the reverse complement.
GTGAGGTTCCTTTAACTGCACACCCGCCAGGGCAGAGAGAGGAGTGTGGCTCCTCTAAGAGGCGAATTAGAGACTCAAATCCTCCTTGATTCCCTCCTGTGACAGGAGAGGGGCCAAGGACGTGGCTGCCCCAACCGATCCCTGTCACTCTGCCTGGAAGACTGGAGAGCATCTGCCCGTATCCTGCAAATTATTCTCTTTGGGGCCAGAGGAGAAGATGTGCCAGGAGACTCTTCTCCCTAAATTCATCAATCAGCTCATGTCACTCTCTTAACCTTCCAGGGCACAGATGCAAAGGCCATTCAGGCATTTGGTTTTGAGCTTCCCCTACATGCCCTGCCAGCCTTCACCATAGCCTCTGTCCCCCAACCTGCAGCCTCCTTTAGGGGAGTGTCCACTGAAGTCTTCACCGTGCCCCCGGACACCAATCTTGATGCGTTTTGACCATTCACAAACACTACTGCAGATCAGTTCATGTCCATCTTAACTGACTCATTAGAAATAATTCTGCCGGTTATAGGATGACAGCGCCATGAAAAGACAAAAGCATATCATGGGGCTTCCATGCCCACTACCATGGTGATGTGCCGGGATTTCCTCTCCCTGCTTATGTGCATCAGTCTTCTGTGTACCTGAGCCGGCTCAGCACCCTCACCGGCCTCTCCTGATTGTCCACTGTGGCTGAAGATCTGAAAAAGGGCTTGCCCTCCTAAGAGGATGAACAGAATATAGCTCCTCTCTACTTCCCACTTAAACACAGAAATTTGTCTTGTAATTTCAGAGAAACCATCTGGGGGTAGCTCTGGCACTCCAGAGGATTTTGTTCTTGGGTCATCGGTGGCTCTATGCAGAGAAAACGGGCCAAGGAGGAGGGTCCGAAATGACAGTGCTAATAGAGTGAAGATTTCGGAAGAAGTTTAACTATGTGAATAGGAAGGACATGCATTTCTCATGCTTCACGTGGGGCTGGACCGTGCGGCCTTTGCAAGAAAATTAGGAGGTACATTAGTAGGATGGGCTATTCCTAAGCAACTGAAGAGACAGCTGGTCACCACCGTTGCCGATGGAGAAGATGAAACTGGAATTGAACCACCATGCACCATTTGCACCCCGTGCCCACCAGTTCCAACCCCTGGGTCTAGTGAAGATCACGTCTCTCCTCAGACTCAGGGGAATCCTGAGCAGAGAAGAGCCCCACTAACATCTAGTGGATTCCCAAGGCTACAGGGTTTGCCAGAAATAAGGACAACCATGGTTTTAATAATGCAACAAGCACTCATATGCACCTCCCCCAAAATGAGAACCAGGGCTTTGAGGTAACTGCTATCCCAAATTCTAGGTTCATTGTTCCTTTTTCCTTTACACACGGTATATATTTGCAGAGTGTAATATATACAAACACACATATATATGTGTATATATATGCATGTATATATAGATATATGTATACATATATATGACCAGGCACAGGGGCTCATGCCTGTAATCCCAATGCTTAGGAAAGCTGAGGTGGAAAGATCACCTGAGGTCAGGGATTTGAGACCATCCTGACCAACATGGTGAAACTTCGTCTCTACTAAAAATACAAAAATTATCCAGGTGTGGTGGCAGGTACCTGTAATAGCAGCTACCAGGAAGGCTGAGGCAGGAGAATTGCTTGAACCCCAGAGGCGGAGGTTGCAGTGAGCCAAGATCACGCCACTGCACTCCAGACTGGGTAACAGAGTGAGACTCTCTCTCTTTTTCTCTCTCTGTCTCAAAAAAAAAAAAAAAGATATACATATATATATGTATATACACACACACATACATATATTTCATTACCTACGTGTAATTTAAAAACTGACAGCCTTGTGGCTGGTAATAAAACCGTCCTCTCTCTGCCATCATTGGTTTGAAAAAAGATGGGCAAGGAGTGATATCAGAGTCATATATGTATACACATGAACCAGTAGTGTGTGTTCGTGTCACAGAAAAGAAGTACAAATAATAAGAGGAAAAAATCTGCCTTTGTGTATAGTTTTTTATTTGAGTTCTTTTAAACTTTAATTTACTAAAGAAGTCTCATTCTGCATATAGTCTTTGGGGACTTCCATTAAGCTAATATCACGGTGCTGAAATTCATCTATTATCAGTGATCAGCAGATGGTGGCCTGGGTCCCAGATCTACCTCACTGCCTGTTTTTTCACTGCCCACAAGCTGAAAATTGTTTCTACATTTAATTTAATTTATTAATTAATTTATTTTTGAGACGGAGTTTGTCTCTTGTTGCCTAGGCTGGAGTATAGTGGCGCGATCTTGGCTCACTGCAACCTCTGCCTCCCAGGTTTCTCCTGCCTCAGCCTCCCAAGTAGCTGGAACTACAGGCGCATGCCATCATGCCCAGGTAATTTTTGCATTTTAAGTAGAGACGGAATTTCACTAGCTTGGCGAGGCTGGTCTTGAACTCCTGACCTCAAGTGATCTGCTTGCCTTGGCCTCCCAAAGTGCTGGAATTACAGTCGTAAGCCACCGCGCCCGGCCAGTTTCTACATTTTTTAATGGTTGAAAAAAACAATCAAAATGTTTTTGTGCTGTTTGAAATTCAATTTTTAGTGCTATAAACAGAGTTTGTTTGAAATACAGCTGTACCTGTTTGTCTACGGCTGCTTTTGCATGGTAGCGGTAGAAATGAATAGTGGTGACGGAGACCTTATGGTTCCCAAAGCCTAAGGCATCTGCAGACCTCGATCTACATTAGCACGTGCGATGTAATATTCCACTGTGTATTCTTCCACGTCTTCATCAGTGGGCTTTTGGTTGTTTTAGTAGACATTGTGTATTATTAACTTCTAGCCTAATTGTGTTGCATGCAGACATCACAGTCTGTATGACACTTACTTTTTGAAATTTATTGAGATTGTTTTTATGGCATTGTTCCCAATCAATTATTGGAAGTATACTAGGTGTTCTTGGGGGGAAATGTGTGTGTGCTCATGCTGTACTGTTGTACTGTATATATATTCATTAGGCTAAGCTTTTTCATTGAATTTTACAGATCTTCTGCATCCTTAATGATTTTTTCCCTTGCCTTATGGCTCATTCAAAAACAAAAGGGTAATACTAAAATATTCTACTACGATGATGGACTTATTATTTCTTTCTGAAGATTAGTTTTTAAATTGTTTCTCATATTTTGAAGGGGTTTTTTTTGTATATATGTGTTTTTTTTCATTTTGTTTTGCTTAGGTTTGGTTTTTGAGATGAAATATCTCACTGCTGGAGTGCAGTGGCACAGCCTCGACTTACTGCAACCTCCGCCTCCTGGGTTCAGATTCTGCTGCCTCAGCTTCCCAAGTAGTTGGGATTACAGGCACACACCACCGCCATGCCTGGCTAAATTTTGTATTTTTAGTAGAGACAGGGTTTGCCATGTTGGCCAGGCTGGTCTCGAACTCCTGACCTCAGGTAATCCACCCACCTCGGCCTCCCAAAGTGCTGGAATTACAGGCGCGAGCCATTGCTCCCGGCCTGGCATATATGTATTCAAAATAACATCTTAGCAAATGGGATATTTTACCATTATGTATTGATCCTTGCCCTCACCAACAATGTCATCTATATTACCATTGATAATATTAATTAGGTGGACATACAGATTAATATAAATAAATATACGTATACCAGCTGTCTAGTCCTAAAGGCAGTGAGTTCTCAAGAGAGTTGTCCAGAGGAAGGACCGAGCTCCCCTTGTCTGTCCTAGCAGGTCAACAGCGATTGCTGGATGTCTGGTAGCCTCATTGATGGCACTGGGCGTTCAGGGCTCTCTTTATCAGACCTTCTGGGGGTAGTTCTGACTCTTCTCTGGAGTTACCAACAAGCCAGGCCAGGGTAACCATGGGGTTATGTGAGGGGGGTTCCCAAGAACAGAAACTATGGCCAGACGCTCAGGGGATGACTACCTTGGCCCCCGCTCTTGACAAATCTACCAAAAATGCATAGCAAAGGTAGCCAACCACCCCTCTGTTAAACATAGCAGTGCACCCACATTCAAACTGCCATATTATAGTCAGGTTATGTGGGGCAGTTTTACCTTCATCTAAAGCTCTGACAACTTGAAGGGTTATCCAGTGGCTAAAGGAAGTTTCATCTCAAACAGGGTCCTTGGACAGATGGGGACACTTTTGATCAGCGGTCAGGTACCTTAACTCAGGTCATGTGCTTCTAATAGCTGTACTTTTCCTTCACAGCATGTATTACAATTGGCAATTATATTTTCTGTGTTGTTGTGTGAGTATTTCTTTCACTCAAACTGTAAGCTCCTATAGGGCAGGGGCTGTGTTTGTGTGCTCATGGTTCATGGCAGCTCACAGAATACCTGGCACAAAATAGGTGCTCAAAGAACATGTGTCCAGTGGAATAGGCTTGAATTGAATGTGGCTCAATAATCTTCCAGACTTTCTTCTGAACTCAATCCTCTTATCTCAGGCCCTAGGTATGCCTGTACATCCTGTTCTACATCACCTTTAAAAGCAGAACTAATGTCAAAACACCAGCATTCAAGAGCAGTAGATATTGGTTCACAGCAAGAAAGAATGTTTTAGTAGACCCCCTTTTAACAGAGAAATGCAACAGATTTCCTTATAAATAATGTTATCAGCTGGGCCTGTTGGCTCTCACCTGTAACCTAGTACTTTGGGAGGCCGAGGTGGGAGGATTGCTTGAGGCAAGGGATTTAAGACTTGCGAGATCCATCTCAAAAAAAAAAAAAAAAAAAAAAAGGAATATTCTCTGATAGCAGAACTAAGTCAGCTATGAAGAGAAAATTCAATGTGTAAATGGGGCAGACCAGGAACTAAAGTTTTACCCCCAACGTCCAAGCAAATGCTGAGTGTCCAATGATCAGGGATGTTGTGGGAGAGATTCCAGCTTTGAGCAGGCAGTTGCACTGGGTTACTTTTGTGATGGCTTCTAATTTTACCATTTTGTGAGTGTCCCACACTCCTACCTCTCCAGAATCGTACTGCTGAAGACTCTGAAAGGTTTTTGCAGAAAAAGTTAAAAAAAAAAAAAAAGAGAAAAGCTAACTCTAGATTTAGTCAATGGGGTTGTCAGGTTGTGTTTACTGTGTTAATTTTCCATTGCTGTTGTAACAAATCAGGACAAATGCGGTGGTCCTGAAACAACACAAATGTATCTTCATACGGTTCTGCAGGTCAGGATCTGATAGGTCTTGCTGCACTAAAATCCAAGTGGCAGCAGGGCTGGCTTCTTTTCTGAAGGTTCTAGGGGAGAATCCGTTTCCTTGTCTTCTCCACTTTCCACCCGCATTCTTTTGCTTGTGGCCCCTCCTCCATCCTCAAATCAGCAGTGTGCCGCTCCCTCTCTGGTGGCTGCCAGGAAGACTTCTCTGCATCTACGGCCCAGTGATTGTACTGGGGCCCACCAGGATGTTCCTGGATGATCTCCCCCAACAAGGTGCTTGACCTCGTTCACATCTGCAAAGTCCCTTTTGCCATGGAAGGTAACACATTCCGCGGATTAGGACATGGATATTTTTGGGGTGGTGGTCATTATTCTGCCTATCACGTTGACCAAGCCCTACCTAGGACAGCCTAGGATCTCTTGGGGATCAGCAAGGGGGTCGTAAATCTTCATTTTATAGAATGAAATACATGGGACTTTTTTAAATAGGCAAGGTCTTATTCTGTCATCCAGGCTGAAGTTCTGTGGCTTGATCATAGCTCACTGTAACCTTGACCTGGGTTCAAGTGATCCTACCACCTCAGCCTCTTGATAGCTGGGACTACAGGTGTGAGCCACCACAGCCGGCTTTTTTTTTTTTTTTTTTTTTTTTGTCTCCCTATGTTGCCTAGGCTGGTCTCCAATGGCTGGACTCAAACGAACCTCCCACTCAGCCACCTCGTCTGGCACATATGACTCTGAAAGAAAGATGTCGTATTAAAATCTTTGTGTATCTTTTAAAATTTAATTGTACATTTCTACTTATCACAGTGACAAAACATTTTTTAAACTATGAATACCTGTAGGAACGTTTCACACTCATGTGTATAATGGCAGCATCCAAGACTGACCTGGCTGAAACCAGCTTTGCCTTGGTGGCTCAGACTTGCCTTTTATCAGTGCCAAGAGATGATCTAACTCTTGAGGCAGAGTCCAGGTAAATAGCTAATTAATTAAATAACTAATTAAATTGGACATCAGATGGAGAGTGTCTAGTTAATTACACGCCTCAGCCCATGGCACACTGTCATAACCAGCCTTACAGGACTCCTCTCTGGCTTTAGTTTCATTGATATTCCACCTCTTTCCTCATCCCCATTCCCCTCTTCTCTTCCTACATTCATCTGCCCTGACAAGTTTATTACTCCTGCTTGGAAAGCTTTCTCAGGAGCACACCCCAGGAGAAGGCGTTCCACCTCGCAGCCAGATGCGTTCCTGACATCATGAAGGACTGCAGGATCCTGTCTCAGAATGGGGTCCTCGTTCCACACCCACCAGTGAGCTTGAGAGGGTCGTTTAACTGCCCACTTTCTCCACTCTGATGAGTGGAAGGTGGTAAGTGGCTTTCATTTGCACACTTTTGAGAGCCAGTGAAATTGAACACCATGTATTACTTGTTAGCCACACGGGCTTTCCTTTCTGTCAATTGCTAATTCCTACTTGTTGCTCACAGTCTATGGGTTTCCATCTTTTCCTAGTTGATTGCTAAAGGTTCCTTGCATATCCTATAATAGATGTGATCCCTTGTTGACTTTTAAAATTGTGAATGTTTTCCAGATTTGCCACCAATTTGTCAATTTCATTTATTGTGTTTTTGATAAACAGAAATCCTTAATTTTAATAGAATCAAATCTATTGTTTCCCCTTTTGTGGTTTATGCTTTCTAGGGGCTTAGTTAAGAAATCCTTAGCTTCCTGACATCTTAGAGATAAGATGTCTCTCATCCATTGCAGTTCTCTTACCATACCGGTTTTGCCTTTCGCTCTTGGGCATTTAATCCATCTGCAGTTTATCTTTGTATTTGGATGAGCAAGAGATTCAACTTGATTTTCCCCAAGCCACCACGTACTCACTTTTTGTGCTCGTGCATTAGGTGTGGGTGCTGGCTTTGCAGTTTAACTCCTAGACGGGAATCGATTTCCTTTACTTGCAGCGCTCCCTCAACAGCGCCCTCTGTGCTTCTCCCATGCACTTACAACTTACAACATGACGGAAGTGTGGCGAGACTACAATTTGGTTGTCCATTTTTATGGTTGTTTCCTGATTATATACTAAACAAGGGGTGGATCATTTATGCCTCCCCTTCTTGGACTGCATAGTGTAACTTCCTGACGTTGCCATGGCATCTGTATACTGTCACAGCCATGGTGGGAGTGTAGCAGTGAGGACGACCAGAGGTCACTCTCGTGGCCATCTTGATTTTGTCCAACTTCTTTATTGTAGCCTGTTTTATCAGCAAGGTCTTTATGACCTGTGTCTTGTGCTGGCCTCCTATCTCATCCTGTGACTTAGAATGCCTTAACTGTCTGGGAATGCAGCCCAGTATGTCTCAGCCTCATTTTACCCAGCCCCCATTCAAGATGGAGGTGCTCTGGTTCACATACCTCTGACAGCTATAATATGTCCTCTTGAAAAAAAGTAAAAATGTACATCAAAATTACAAACTATAAATAGTTCTTAATTTTGTGCTTGGATATGTGAAATCAGAATTGGCTCCTAGATTCATTGCAGATAGAAGACAGTGTATAAATGGGTTCAGTGCACATATGCAACTAAAGGAGTTTCTTGTAAGAGGCAAAGGCCTGTCTCTTGACTCTGAAAGGCCTCCCACCGCTGCCAGGAAACACAGCCCTCCTGGCGTGGGTCACACTTACCATGTCTCAGTACCTGCTGCCTCCCATTTGCCAGAACAATTGCTGTAAAACTCAAGTTGGGATGTTTCTCACTGGACGGAGCTGTGAAAGGATTGTCCATTTTTCTTTTCATGTTCCTAGAGAATGTGTGGAATGGATGAAAATTGCTTTCAGGCTTATACTGGTGAAACTCCAATTGTGTCAACCCCTTCGTCTCTTCTTTTTTCTGTATTTCAACAGCACCCATACTTGAGAATCCTATGGGAAGAACAAATTAATGGCCCGTCTCTTACCCCTTTCCCCACGTCTATCCTACATATAAATCCCCTATGTGTGGATGACGGTATCAAAGCATTGGGCTGGACTGGAGTGGACTGGATTGGAAAATTTTGACTGGCTCAGATGATTTTTCTCTTAACCTATCTGGCCACAGAGTTAGAAACTCAGATGGGCCCAAGGTAATTCCTGTAGAAATGAGATTTTTCAAAATACAGTGTTTGAAATCTGAAATTGTTGTGTTCATTTGGAAACCAGTGGTCTCCACTGAACTGTAACCCCTTGAGCCGGGCCTGGTCTGTCTTCCTGTCATGGTATCTCCAAGGTCTGATTCAGGGCCAGGCACTTAGTAACCAGCAAATATTGATGAGTGACATGTACTCAGTGCTTAACCAGACTCTGTGGCAAATGCCTTATGTGTACCATGATGTCTAACCCTCCCACCAACTCAGTGATATGGGTATTGTTATATTCTCTTTTTACAGACAGCACAGAGAGGTGAAGCAATTTGTCCATAGTCACACAGCAGTAAGTTAGAGCCAGAAAGCAAGTGCAGGCATGACTTACATACTACACAATATTGCCCTTTAGTGGTAGGCACTGAATCCCTACTTGTTGAATGAATAAATGAGTGAACTACAAACATATTGTAAAAGAGCTGAAGTAGAGGAGGGGTGGGAGAGATTGGAAAGAAAGCTATTAGGGCCAGTGCAGTAGCTCACTCATGTAATCCAAGCACTTTGGGAGGCTGAGGAGGGAGGATCACGAGGTCAGGAGATAGAGATCAGCCTGGCCAACATGGTGAAACCCTGTCTCTACTAAAAATACAAAAATTACCCTGATGTGGTGGCGTGTGCCTGCAGTCCCAGCTATTCGGGAGGTTGAGGCTGGAGAATCACTTGAACCCAGGAGGCGGAGGTTGCAGTGAGCCAGGATTTTGCCATTGCACTCCAGCCTGGAGATAGAGCAAGACACCATCTCAAAAAAAGAAAGCTATTAGGTTGGTGCAAAAGTAATTTGCCATTAAAAGTAATGGCAAACGCGGCAATTACTTTTGCATCAACCTAATAAAACTATATGCCACACATCCGAGCTTCCCGACTCAGTTCTAGTGCTGTGTGACTGTGGCAGACCTCTTGGGATCTGTGGGCTCACATTCCTCTTGCTGGGAAACAGATTTGCTGAGTACATTTAGCCAAAGGGAGTTTCAGAAGGGCCCCAGATTCTCCAATGTTGTCAACAAAGATTTAGCATACACTGGTTTCATTTAGGAATATTAAAAAATGTGTTTCTAGGCCAGGGGCCATGGCTCACAACTGTCATCTCAGCATGTTGGGAGGCTGAGGCAGGAAAATTGCTTAACACCAGGAGTTTGAGACCAGCCTGGGCAACACAGTGAGACTCCACCTCTACAAAAATAAAAATAATACAGATTAACTAGGTATGGTGCTCTGCGCCTGTAGTTCCAGTACTCTGCAGGGTGAGGCAGGAGATTTATTTGAGCCCAGGAGTTTGAGGTTGCAGTAAATTGTGATCACACCACTTTACTCCAGCCTGGAGCTTGTGTGATAGGATGAGACTCTGCTTCTCATTTAAAAAAAAAAAAATCTTTCCTTCTGTTTGGGGAAAGGAGGCTGGAAGACCCAGAATAACATCTAGAGATTTGATATTGTAGGTCAGGCGCCTTGGCTCACACCTGTAACCCTAGCACTTTGGGAGGCTGAGATGGGAGGATAACTTGAGGTCAGGAGTTTGAGACCAGCTAGCTAATATGGCAAAACCCTGTCTCTACTAAAAATAGAAAAGTTAGCTGGGTGTGGTGGCATGTCCCTGTAATTTCAGCTACTCGGGAGGCTGAGGCAGGAGAATCACTTGAACCTGGGAGGCAGAGGTTGCAGTGAGCTGAGATTGCACCACTGCCCTCCATCCCAAGTGACAGAGTGAGACTCCATCTCAAAAACAAACAAAAAAGCTTTTCTTTTGGTTGGGAAAAGGAGGCTGGAATGCCCATAATAACATCTACAGATTTTATGTTGTAATATCGAGGTCTCACAAAGGATCTGTTATGGGCTGGAGTGTGTCCTCTGAAAGGTATGTTGAAGTTCTAACCCCGGTACAAGTAAATGGAACCTTGTGTGGAAACAAGGTATTTGCAGATGTCAAGTTAAGATGAGGTCGCTAGGGTGGCCCTGATCCAATAGTACTGGTGTCCTTATAAGAAGTGGGTGAAATTGACACACAGAGAGAAAACCACTCTCCTGCCCCCTGTAGACAAAAGCAGAAGTGGATGTATGCTGCTGCAAGCTAAGGAATGCTGTGGGCTGTCAGAAACTGGGAAAGGCAAGGAAGAGATTTTGGAGAGAACGTGGTCCTGCCAACACCTTGATGGTGGACTTCTAGCCTCAGAACTGTGAGAGAATAAATTTCTGCTGTTGTAAGCCACCCAGCCTGTGGTACGTCATTCTGGCAGTCCTAGGAAACTAACACAGGTCCTAATATGATTTTCCGTTTCAGCATGTCACAATTCCTGATGATGATTTCACCTCTGCTCCCTGTGATTCTCCTCTGACTTGCTCCAAAGGATACATGCAAAGGTTAGAAGAAACGTCTAACTTTTCACACCATCTTGAACCAGTCAGTTTTGGCAATTTGGTATGGAATCCTTGAAGGGGCTTTTCTGGGTTCTAATACTGGCTTTAGTTCTGGCTGGCTGTGTGAGTTTTTATGTTTTGTATGTTGAAAATTAGAAGAGGAGGCCAGGCTCAGTGGCTCACCCCCATAATCCCAACACTTTGGGAGGCTAAGGTGGGAGGACTGCTTGAGCCCAGGAGTTTGAGAGCAGCCTGGACAACATGGTAAGAGCCTCATCTCTACAAAAAAATTAAGGAAATTAGCTGGGTGTGGTGGCTCCTGCCTGTAGTGCTAACTCCTCAGGTGGCTGAGGTGGGAGGATCGCTTGAGCCTGGGAGGTTGAGGCTGCAGTGAGCTGTGATTGCGCCTCTGCACTCCAGTTTGAATGACAGAGAAAGACTTTGTCTCAAAAGAAAAAGAAAAACAGAAAAAGAAAAATGCCAATAGTGGTATATATGGAGTACCTTCTACATGTAGGCTTCACAAGGATTTTCTCTAATCCTCTCTAACGTCCTGTAAGTTAGTTAACATTAATTCAAATGTCAAAAAAAAAAAAAAAAAAAGAGCAAGAAAAACCCAAGGTAGAGAGAGACAGACCCGAGTTAGGCCTGTCTGACCAGCTCTGAAGGCAGTGTCCATAGCAAACGGCACCCCTGGGGAACAGAAAGAAGTGAGAGAAGAGAACAGGCATGGCTCAGGGAAGGCAATGTTTTGGTAATGCTGCAATGATGAGCTGGGTCCAGCTTGCCCTGGGTCTCAAGACCCAGTTGATATATTTTCAGGATTTTTGCAGACACACTGATGTCGTGTTGATAGCCTGAAATTGGCCACAGTGGGAGTATTTATACCACCAAAATAGGCAGACGCTACATATCAGAGCTCCCAACCCCTCTCACCATCTGGTTTACTGGAACTCCACTGGAACTGGAGATAGAGAAGGGAAGAGAAGAAAAGATACCCATGAGGCCTGGGGTCTGAGATTGGCTCAGAAGGGCTGACGTGACCTAGCAGGATTCTGAAGTATTCAGGAATGAATCATATATAACCAAAGTTCCCCCATGCCATGGGTTTAGGAAGGGCTAATCCCTCCCTGGGGAGTTGGGAGCATTCACTGAGTGGAGAAATAAAGTCACCAAAGCTGCACCCCTGCCCAGACAAACTACAGCTATACAGCAGGGCAAAGAGGGCCAATGTCTGCAAGCGTGTTAAATAAACACTCACTGCCTCAGTTCTCAATCCGTAAAATACAGGGATGAGGGATCAGAGTGTCCCAGCCCTGCTCCATCATAGAGATGTGCCGGGTGTCTAAAATCCACACTGGATTTCCATGTCGGAATATTAAAAAAGATTCAAAATATTTCATTGATATTCTTTGATTCTATGTTAAAATGATCGTATTTTAAATATTGAGTTAAATAAAATATATCATGGAAATCAACTCCTCTTGTCTTTTTTCGCTTTTTAAAATGTGGCTAGTAGAAAATTTAATATTGCACATATGTGGGCAGTTTTACGTCTTTTGACAGCTCCGCTGTGGAGAAGTGGTCCCTGTAGCCCCCTGTGCTAGGGGGCTCCCATCCTCTGCAGGCCTGGGTTATCCAGCTGCATTTCACTTCCTGGAGTCACCTCACTTCTCTTTTCGGTTGATCCCAACCAGAAGAGTTTGAATTATTTGTAATCAAAGACACTTTAATTAACAGATCAGCTGAACCAGAGCCTCCTCAGGTGGTTGCACAGATGACTGGGCCAGGAACTCTTGCAGAGGTCATGGCAGGTCATGGTCCAGCAGGACCTGCGATGAGCCACTCGGGATACCATTGTTTCTGCCTCCCCAGACCCTGCCCCTGCCTCTGTCCTTCAAGACATCCAGCTCTAGCCAGTAGCACTGGATTTAAACCAAGGCGTCCTGTTGGTCAGTGAGGCAAGTGAACCTCCAGGTTCTGGTTCACGCTGTGGCTGTCTTGGGAGCTGGGTTACATTATCAGGGCCTAGAATTTAGGGTAATGGAAGCTTTCTTGACTCTCCCTGAACCTAGAGGAGAGCAAGGTTTGACGCAAAAGCAATTCCAGGAAGCAGGCATGATGTTTCTCCCTTCCCCCAGTTTCCCTTCCTTTTCCTGTGGGGCAGGCACGGTGACCATTGTGCTCTGTGCATCCAGCCTGGGAACTCAGGCTTTGGAAATATGTATTTCCTAAAAGACATTTCAGTTGTTCCAAGGTGTGAGGTGAAACTCCCACAAAAACCTGTCAAGGGCTGGCTTTGGAGTTGAATTCTCAAGGTTAACTTGCTGGGGTGAACAAGAATTGTATGCCAGATTCCGAGTAATTATTCCTGCAGGAACTGCCCGCTCCAAGCACTTTAATGAAAAATGATAGAAAGAGTTATTGGCCTTTGAGACATTCAATCCACCATGCAGCTGAGCATCTGCAGAGGATCAGGACAGGGAAGATTACATCTGCCCCACCGCGGAGACATTGCAACAGTTCATCTTCAAAACAGGCAAAGAAAATGTGTCTAATGAATCCCTAAAGCACAGTATGTGCAGATGGGTTGGAAATGATCTTTGGCAATTTTTCATCCTCATTGTAATGGGAATCCCTTAGAAACAAGCTAGAGTTCATATGTAAATCTGACTGGCTACATTTACAACATTCTTGGGAAGACTAGCAGTGAGATGATAAATGAAGACGTTGTGAAGTTCATAATTTGGGAGATAAATTCTTATTAAAATGTTAAAAATGAGCTGCATATGCCCTATTCATGGGAACTGCATGATGTAATAAAATGAAATAAGCCTCTAATATGCTCCATATGGCTCCGTGATGAGCGGAAGACAAGCCTGAGACAGAGCCCCTTCCCTCTGGGTGCTTGCAGTTGACTTGGTTGTTGAGACAAGGCTTAAACACAGGACACTGTGTCTCAGTGCCTGACACCCTCAGCCCGATGACAAAGAGCCATCTGGTGGTTAAATGAGAGTGGAGGGAGAGGACAGCACAAATAGAAACCAGTTTCCAGCATGTATCTGTTGCCGTTAACTTTTTTTTTGAGACTCAGTCTTCCTCTATCACGCAGGCTGGAGTGCTGTGGCATGATCTCGGCTCACTGCAACCTCCACCTCCTGGGTTCAAGCAATTCTCCTGCTTCAGCCTCCCAAGTAGCTGGGATTACAGGCATGTGGCACCACGTCAGTCTAATTTTTGCATTTTTAGTACAGATGGAGTTTCACCATGTTGGCCAGGCCGGTCTCGAACTCCTGACCTCAAGTGGTCCCACTGTCTTGACCTCCCAAAGTGTTAGGATCACAGGCTTGAGCCACCATGGCCAGTTGCTGTCAGTGTTTTAAAGGCAGTTAATAACTTCATTCCCAAGCTTCATGCCTGTCCCATCACTTCCCCATGTCCTCCCTTCACAGAGGTAATGAGTACGGTGACATTGGAACATTTTCTCTCAGGTGAATTTGTATAGTTTTATTACATATGTTTAAATAAAGAGTTAAAGCAAAGGTGGCAAAACGTGAACACTTGATAAATCTGGACAGTGGGCATTTGCTTTTATGTTTTATCATTTTTTCCGTATGTACGTATTCTTGAAATTTTTTAAAATCTTAAACATTGTATGAGCTGCTATAGAGTAGAAGCAGAAAAAACCTGTGAGTGAATATTATGGACAATGTGTAACAATAAAATAAAAAACCCAAAAGAAAGGAAGAAGGAGAAGGAAGAGAAGAAACAAAGAAAGAGAAAGAACCTGAGCTCTCTAAGAATTCGTAGGTCACTTTGCATGGAGGTAGTCAGCAAAGACTTCGCCAAGAAGAGGAAGTACAACCCAGGTCTTGAGAAATGGAGACGCAGGAGGAGGGTCTGCGGGGAGGGGATCATCATTTAGGGCAACTCTTATCTGTAACGTAAGGAGGTGAGACTGTGAGCTCTAAGTTCACATTCAAATCTCACAGCCTGTATCATGTTCATTGATTTGATCCACAAACAGCAGACACTTAACACATGCAGTAAATAATGCTAGACACTGGAGGAGATTCCAGGATGAGAACATGGCAGGTGGTCTCCCTCCTGGAATCACCATTTTGATTTTCATCATCCTTAAACAGGAAGAATTTACTGTCGCTTTTCACCTGTCTACCTGCCTGTCTGCGTGCCTGTCTATCGAGAGTCCTGTCTATTCTATTTCATTTGAAACTTCTTTCAGATGGGAGCTATTTCTCATATCTATCTGCATCCTACACAGTGTCAAGATCACTAAATACTCATTGGATAATTGATTAACTTATTTGTCTAAGTAGTAGTCAAGAGGCTACTATGTTCTAAAGCCCGCAAGGAAACACTCTGGAGATCAAAGATAATATCTATTCCTAGAAAACTTTGAGTCTGGTAGGGGAGATGAATTGGTATAATTCAAATAACATGCAGGAGGAAGTGCTAGGAGCCAAAGAATGGAACAGAAAGGGATATATTGCATTTAAAGACACTTACATGTTTTACAATACAGATCCTGGCCGCTGTTAAAGATAATTCAGGCTGAGTGTGGTGGCTCCTGCCTGTAAGCACTTTTGGAGGCAGGAGAGGATAACAAGAGCTCAGGAGTTCAAGATCAGCTTGGGCAACATAGCGAGACCCTACCTCTGCAAAGCATTAAAAAATTAGTTGAGTGTGGTGGCCTGTGCCTGTAGTTCCAGCTACTAGAGAGGCAGAGGTGGGAAGACTTGAGATGCTTGAGCCCAGGAGGCAGAGACTGCAGCGAGCTGAGATCGCACCACTGTACCCCAGCCTGGGTGACAGAGCAAGATCCCACCTCCAAAATAAATAAATAAATAAATAAATCAGTATTCTATTTATAGACAAATGTACCTTGGATATTGTGGGTTCAGTTCCAGGTCACCACAATAAAGCAAATAACACAAGAAAATGAGTCACATGAATTTTCAAAATTTCCTAGTGCATATAAAAGTTATGTTCACACTACTCTGAATGTGCAGTAGTACTCTCTGAAAAACAATGTATAATCCTTAATTTAAAAGTATTTTATTGCTAAGAAATGCTAGTGATCATCTGAACCTTCAGTGAGCTGTCATCTCTTTGCTAGTGGAGGGTCTTGCCTCCATGTTGGTGGCTGCTGACTGATCAGGATGGTGATAGCTGAAGGTTGGGGCGGCTATGACAATTTCTTAAAATAAGACAACAGTTAAGTCTACCACATTGATTGGCTCTTCCTCTCACAAAAGATTTCTCTGTAGCATTAGTGTTTTTTTGTTTGTTTTTTTTTGCAATGGAGTTTTGCTTTTGTTGCCCAGGCTGGAGTGCAATGGCGTGATCTTGGCTCACCACAACCTCTGCTTCCCAGGTTCAAGTGATTCTCCTGCCTCAGCCTCCTGAGTAGCTGGAATTATAGGCGAGCACCAGCACCGCCTGGCTAATTTTTTGTATTTTTAGTAGAGACGGGATTAGTCCATGTTGGTCAGGCTGGTCTCGAACTCCCGATCTCAGGTGATCTGCACACTTCGGCCTCCCAAAGTGTTGGGATTACAGGCATGAGCCACTGCACCTGGCCTAGATGTTGTTTTATAGCATTTTACTGGCAGAACTTCTTCCAAAATTAGACTCAATTCTCTCAACCCTAGCTGCTGCATTATCAACTAAGTTTATGGAATATTCTAAATTTTTTGTTGTCATTTCAACAATGTTCACAGAATCTTCATTCCAGCCGGGCACAGTAGCTCATGCCTATGATCCCAGCACTTTAGGAGGGAGAAGTGGGCAGATGACCTGAGGTCAGGAGTTCAAGACTAGCCTGGCCAACATGGTGAAACTCTGCCTCTACTAAAAATACAAAAATTATTGGGGTATGGTGGCAGGTGCCTGTAATCCCAGCTACTGGGGAGGCTGAGGCAGGAGAATCACTTGAACCTGGGAGGTAGAGGTTGCAGTGAGCCGAGATTGTGCCATTGCACTCTAGCCTAGGTGACAGAGCAAGACTCTGTCTCAAAAAGAAAAGAATCTTCACTCCATGGAATCATAAGGAATAGATTCCATCTCAAGAAACCACTTTCTGGCCAGGTGGACAGATCATCTGAAGTCAGCAGTTCGAGACCAGCCTGGCCAACATGGCAAAACCCTGTCTCTACTAAAAGTACAGAAATTAGCTGGGCATGGTGGCATGTGCCTGTAATTCCAGCTACTTGGGAGGCTGAGGCAGGAGAATCGCATGAACTCAGGAGGTGGAAATTGCAATGAGTTGAGATCGTGCCACTGCATTCCAGCCTGGGAAACAGAGTGAGACTCTATCTCAAAAAAACAAACAAAAAAGGCCAGGCACAGTGACTCATGCCTGTAATCCCAGCACTTTGGGAGGCCAAGGCCAGCGGATCACCTGAGGTCAGGAGTTCGAGACTAGCCTTCCCTACATGGGGAACTCCATCTCTACTAAAAATACAAAAAAAAAAAAAAGAAAAAAAATTCGCCAGGTGTGCATGGTGGTGGGAACCTGTAATCCCAGCGACTTGGGAAGCAGAGGCAGGAGAATCACTTGAACCTGGGAGGTGGAGGTTGCCAAGTTTGTGCCACTGCATTCCAGCCTGAGCGATAAGAGTAAAACTCCGTCTAAAAAAAAAAAAAAGAAACCACTTTCTTTGCTCATCTGTAAGAAGCAACTCCTCATCTGTTAAAGCTCTATCATGAGAGTGCTGCAATTCAGTCACATCTTCCGACTCTACTTCTAATTCTAGTTCTCTTCCTATTTCTACCACATCTACAGTTACTTCTTCTACTGAAGTCTTGAACCCCTCAAAGTCATCCATCAGGGTTGGAATCAACCTCTCCCAAACTCCAGTAAATGTTAATACTTTGTCCTCATCTTGTGAATTGTGAGTGTTCTTAATGACATCTAGAATGATGAATCCATTCCATAAGGTTTTTAATTTACTTTGCCCAGATCCATCAGAGAAATAACTATTCCGTGACAGGTATAGGCCTACAAAATGTATTTTTTGAGAAACAAGACTTGGAAGTCAAAATTACTCGTGGATTAATGGGGCTGCAGAATAGATGCTGTGTAAGAAGGCAGGAAAATAATACTAGTCTCCGTACGTGACTAGGTACATTGTCAATGATCAGTAATATTTTGAAACGAATCTTTTTTTCTGAGCAGGAGGCCTCAACAGTTGGCTTAAAGTATTCAATAAAGCATGCTGTAAACAAACGTGCTGAAAGCAGGGCTTTGTTGTTCCCTTTTTACAGCACAGGCAGAGGGGATTTAGCATCATTCTTAAGAGCCCTAGGATTTTCAGAATGGTAAATGAGCCTTACAAGAGAGTCAGCTGTCCTTTAAATGTGGGCATTGGATTCTCCTCTTTAACTATGAAAGTCTTAGACAGCGTCTTCTTCCAATAGAAGGCTTTTCCCTGTACATTGAAAATCTGTTGTTTAGTGCAGCAGCCTTCATCAATGATCTCAGCTAGATCTTCTGGACAATTTATTGCAGCTTCTAAATTAGTACTTCCTGCTTCACCTTGCATTTTTATGTTATGGAAACGGCTTCTCCCCTTAAGTCTCATGAACCAACCTCTGCTAGCTTCCAACTCTTCTTCTGCAGTTTCTCACTTCTCTCAGCCTTTATAGAATTGAAGAATATTGGATGTGAGGGCAATCTGGCTGCGACATCTGTCACCCCATTGATCGCCAGGGTTGATTCGGCTGATCTGGCTGGCTAGGAGGGTGTCCCCTTCCTCCCTCACTGCTCCATGTGTGTCCCTCCCGAAGCTTCGCGCTCGGTCGAAGAGGATGACCATCCCCGATAGAGGAGGACCGGTCTTCAGTCAAGGGTGTATGAGTAGCTGCACTCCCCTGCTAGAACCTCCAAACAAGCTCTCCAGAATTGAAGAGTATTAGGGCCTTGCCCTGGATTAGGCATAGCTTAAGGGAATGCTGTGGCTGGTTTGATCTTCTAACCAGACTACTCAAACTTTCTCTGCATCAGCAATAAGGCTTTTTATCATTAGTGTGTTCACTGGAGCACAAGCACAAAAGTCCTATAAGAACTTTTCTTTTGTGTTCACAGCTTGGCTAACTTT
This sequence comes from Cacajao melanocephalus, assembly GCA_963573385.1. Classification (NCBI taxonomy): domain Eukaryota; kingdom Metazoa; phylum Chordata; class Mammalia; order Primates; family Pitheciidae; genus Cacajao; species Cacajao melanocephalus. Next base: position 24,868 of record CAUYLG010023701.1, on the reverse strand, counting down.
GGCACAAGAGGCCCAGGTTTCAGCCTATCTCAGCTCTTAACATGCCTTTCTCACTAACTTTAATCATCTCTAGCTTTTGATTTAAAGTGAGAGATGTGGGATTCTTCCTTTCCCTTAAACACTGAGAGGCCAGTGTAGGTTATTAATTGGCCTAAAATATCATTGTGTCTCAGAGAATAGGGAGACTACAGGAGAGGGTGAGAGATGCAGGGACAGCTAGCTGGTGAAGCTGTCAGAAATCACACATACATAGATAAGTTTACCATCTTACATGAATGGAGATCTACAGTACCCCAGAACAATTACAAAGCCAGTCATGGTGGCTCACACCTGTAATTCCAGCTACTCAGGAGCCTGAGGAAGGAGGAACCTTTGAGTCCAGGAGTTTGAAGCTGCAGTGAGCTGTGGTCACACTACTACATTCCAGCCTGGGTGACAGAGTGACACTCCAATATCAAAAAAAATAATTATAATAGTAACATCAAAGATCACTAACCACAGATCTCTTTAACAGATATGGTAATAATGATAAAGTTTGTAATATCATGAGAATTACCAAAACATGACCCAGATTCAGGAAGTGAGCACACACTGTTTGAAAAATAGTGCCGATAGACTTGTGTCGATGAAGCGTTGCCACAAACCTTCAATCTGTAAAAGAAATGCAATATTTGCAAAGTGCAGTAAAGCAAAACACACTAAAATAAGATATGCCTCTAATAGATAAATGCCTTTGGGGGAGGGAATGCTTAGAAAATACCAGATACCACTTTCTGATAAATGCTAACATCTGTCTTTTAAACTACTCCCTTCTTCCTCTACTTCCATCATGTGTGATTTTAATTTAGTTTTTAACATCAGAAGAAACAGAAGTAGAAACAGCCACATCAATTCAATCTTTTTAAATGTTACTTCTTGGCTGAGCACAGTGGCTCATGCCTGTAATCCCAGCACCTTGGGAGGCCAAGGTGCATGGATCATTTGAGGTCAGGAGTTTGAGACCAGCCTGGCCAACACGGTGAAATCCCATCTCTACCAAAAAAAATACAAAAATTAGCCAGTCATGGTGGCAGGTGCTGCTGGTGGTTTCAGCTACCCTGGAGGCTGAGATAGGAGAATCATTTTAACCTGGGAGGTAGAGGTTGCAGTGAGCCGAGATCACGCCACTGTACTCCAGCCTGGGCAAGAGTGAGATCCTGTCTCAAAATAAATAAACAACTAACTAAATAAATAAATGTTTGTTAAATTTGTTGTAAAATTTCAAAATTAAAGAATAAAACAGAACCACATTTTTTTTCAAGTTAAATGTGATAGTAGTAACTTATTCTTAATAAGCCAAATGCTGACATCAGATTTAATGCTCATTCACTTAAATGGGTGTATTCTAACCACTGCACTCTGACATGGCATTCTAAAAACTGAAAACAAGTCTGGTCTAATAGTTGTTTCTATCTCAAGAGGCTCCCTTGGCAGGAGTCACAGGGAAACCAAACCTGGGCGGAGCTTACATCTCATGACCCTTCTGTCCTTGCAAACCGTCACCTGTGATCCTCATCAGAATGCCAATGTAGGTCAGTGGGTGTAATAGTGACAAAAATAATAGGAATAGTAACGGGCAGCATTAATTTCAAGTGCCTTTTTTAAAAAAAAAAACATAGCTTCACTCTGCTTCCCAGGCTGGAGTGCAGTGGCTCGATCTTGGCTCACTGCAGGCTCTGCCTCCTGAGTTCAAGCAATTTTTATGCCTCAGCCTCCCGAGTAGCTGGGATTACAGGCACCTGCCACCACACCCGGTTAATTTTTTGTATTTTTAATAGAGAAGAGGTTTTACCATGTTCACCAGGCTGGTCTTGAACTCTTGACCTCGGATGATCTGCCCTCCTCAGCCTCCCAGAGTGAAGTGCTTTTTATAATCTTACAACTGTAAGTACATGGCATGCATTCACTCATTTATTCTAACCATTGCTACATGCTATAGATACTAATTTGAAAATACAGAAAGGACCAAAAATACCCACTTTCATTTTCATGCTAATGTAGGGTCTTCACGGAACACTTTATGTTTCTCTTTCGTAGGTGCTGAATTAGTCCACATGCACTGGAACCTGTGTGTTCTTCATGTGTGCGCCTGCATGGCGCTGTTGGAGTTAAATGTATTTAAACACATGTATATCAACTTCCCTTGGAGAAAAACATCAAGGGTTCATAGGCTGTACTGGCAAATACCAAGAAATGAATGAGATATGCTTTTGACAAATTGTAGAAATGCACCTTTTGGTTTCTGGAGTACTCGTCTGTGACTTATCTTTTTATAAAACAATGCTTTATAATAAATCTTTGCAAGAATTTTAAACTATTTTTGACTTAGAGTTTCATACTTAACATAGTTATAGTTGAGGGCTTTTTTCTGTTTGTTTTTCTAATCTAAGCACTACATTTGGAAAGCATCCATGAACAAGAAAAAGATTTCTTTGGCTTTTTTGTCTTTCTTTATTTTTTTTTTCTAGAGACTGGGTCTCTTTCTGTTGCCTAGGCTGGAGTGCAGTGGAGCAGTCACAGCTCACTGCAGCTTCAAACTTCTGGACACCAGTGATCCTCCTCCCTCAGCCTCCTGAGTCTTGGGACTGCAGACATGTGCCATCATGGCTGGCTAATTTTTATTTAGTTTTTGCAGAGATGGAATCTCACCATGTTGTCCATCCCTGGGCTTAAGGGATCCTCCTGCCTGAACCTCCCAAAGTGCTGGGATTACAGGCATGAGCCACTGTACTGAAACTCTTTGCTTTTTTTTTTTTTTTGAGATTGAGTCTCATTCTATTGCCCAGGCTGGGGTGCAATGGTGCAATCTCAGCTCACTGCAGTGAGCCTCTGCCTCCTGGGTTCAAGTGATTCTCCTGCCTCAGCCTCCTAAGCAGCTGGGATTACAGGCAAGTGCCAAAGTGCTCAGCTGATTTTTGTATTTTTAGTAGAGACGGGGTTTCACCATGTTGGCCTGGCTGGTCTCAAACTCCTGACCTCAGGTGATCTACCCACCTTGGCCTCCCAAAGTGCTGCAATTATAGGTGTGAGCCATCACACCCAGCTGCGCTTTGCTTTTTGATCAAAGTGATATATATATAAAAGTCTTGGCTTCCTGGGGATTGCAAGGAGAATCCTCCTCTCTAACCTGGTCAATTACCTCTGAGTATTCTTGTCCTTGGTTGGTTTGTCCACATCTCTTTCTTTATGAAAGAAGATCTTCAAATGAATGGTTTATTATAAATCCTTTACGGGCTATTTAAACATTGTCATAAAATATTTCTCCTCTTTATTGATTCATGGATTTGCACAAATCATCACTTTCCAGTGCTTGGATTCTCATTTTTTTGGTCTGGAAAGTTTATCAGAAGAAAGAGCTTAGGTTTGAAAGTTAGACTCTCACCCCCAAACCATGACACTATGGGTAGGCTACTAGTTCTTTTTTTTTTTTTTTTTGAGATGGAGTTTCACTCTTGTTGCCCAGGCTGGAGTGCAGTGGTATGATCTTAGTTCACCGCAACCTCCGCCTCCCGGTTCAAGCGATTCTCCTGCCTCAGCCTTCCAAGTAGCTGAGATTACAGGCATGCGCCACCATGCTTGGCTAATTTTTTGTATTTTTAGTAGAGATGGGTTTCTCCATGTTGGTCAGGCTGGTCTCGAACTCGTGACCTCAGGTGATCTGCCCACCTCGGCCTCCCAGAGTGCTGGGATTACAGGGGTGAGCCACCATGCCTGGTCCAGCTACTAGTTCTTAAGCACCCCAGCCTCACTTTCCTCATCTAAAAGCCGGAAAAATGCTCATGTAGAGGGAATGCGAGGAAACACGGGATCAAGAGCCTGTGGTGTAAGAGCCTGTGCTACCACAGGGGTTTAATATGTGCCCCCTTCCTTTTCTTTTCCTTACTTACTGTCTCAGCAAATGTACTTCTTGGTGACATTTTATCTTTTTAAATCCCACTGCTCTGCTTACACAGGAAGCCAAATTAAATAAAGATGGTGTCTCTGGACTCCCTCATGTTATCCTTCCAGTTGTTTCCGGTGACTTCCAAATAAGGGAAACAGTGATTACAATGTCACAATTGTATTTTACAGCAAGTAAGATAAATGTTTTCAGAAAACAGAGATTGCTGGTGAAAACTGTTTTTCATTCCTAGAATTAAAGCATATTCTACAAATTGAGTTTTGTGAAACACCAAGCTTTGGACAGTTAGCTACCCAGTTCTTCACGAGCTGAAAGATGCTGGTGGAGTGACTCAGCTCTTCTGAGCCTCAGTTTCCTTATCTGTAAAACGAGGAAAAGCATCAACATTGTAAGGCTGCAGAGCAGAATAAGGAGATAAGATGCTTGGCAGGATGCCTGGCACATGGTGAGATGATTTGAACCTGTCATTATTTTTTCTGAAGAATACCAGAGAGCAGTTGTCTTTCAATGTTTCTTCAAGAAATTCCTTGCATTATCTTAGACAAAGTATTATTTTTTAATCACTCAAATTCAGTCCAGTGGCCAGATCCCTAGACTTGTGGGCAGGAATCTGGGCTTGCTTTATACTCACTAGCAACTTGACCTTGACCCTGACCCTGACCCTGCTCAACCTCATTTTTCTCACTTGGAATTTGGATATAATATTTTTTTTTCTGGCCCACTTTGCAGTTTTGTGACTCTCAGAGGATAAATAATTGATTTAAAGCACTTTTCAGGCTGAGCATGGTGGCTCACTTTTGTAATCCTAGCACTTTGAGAGGCTGAGGCAGGTGGATCACCTGAGGTCAGGAGTTCCAGACAAGCCTGGCCAACACGGTGAAATCCTGTTTCTGCTAAAAATACAATAATTAGCTGGGAGTGATGGCACACACCTGTAATCCCAGCTACTCAAGAGGCCAAAGCAGGAGAATCACTTGAACCCAGGAGGCAGAGGTTGCAGTGAGCTGAGATTGCACTATTGCACTCCAGCCTGGGCGACGAGCAAAACTCAGTCTCAAAGTACATAAATAAATAAATAAATAAAGCACTTTGTAAATTGTCAAGGACCAAATTAAATATTTAGAGAAAAACCTTCTCAGGCTGTTTTCCATTTGAAGAAGAGCTTGGGCTTTGTTGCCAGATGGGCTGAAGTTTGATTCCTGTTCCTCCACTTGCTGGTTGTGTGTTTCTGGGTAAATATTTTAGCTTCTTTGTGTCTTAGTTTACTCATATGTAAAATAAGAATAATTATAGCATTTCATGAGGTTGAAGTGTGAATTAATGAGTTAATGTAGTGAGGACTAAACTCTGATTTTTTATCTTGCCCAAATTCCTATTTAAGGGGTCTGGGGAGTCATGCCCTACAAATCATAAATTCTCATCAGATGGGTTTTATTTAGCCCTGTATACCATGACTTGGTATCCAACCTGACTCTGGCATAACATTATGAGACAAGGAAGAAAATAAAAATATTTTATCCCAAAACATGTTTCTTCACCATGTTTTGAAATAGCCCTGCAAAACTGTCTTTTTTTGTGGGGACAAATTTGCATCTGTAAAGAATCTCTATTAACATAGCCAGATCTTTTCTTCCAGACCCTTGTTAGAAGCAAATGTTTGTTCCTCGGTGCCAAAAAGAAGAACTAGTGCTCAAAGAATGTTCTCAGCAAGGCAATTTTACTTGCAGCAGAAAGGGTGCTTCTCAGAAGACTGATTGTCATGAGAGCACACTGAACAAAGACAAGCAGAGGTTTTTATTCCTGAAGTATTGGATCCTTGCTGTTGTGTCCTACCTCCATTGGCTGGAGCTGCACCACACAATCTAGACTGATCCCGTTGGCTAAAAACTTAAAACTTTCTTAAATAGGTAAACACGCAATGGAGAACAAAGGAATAAAGGGTTTTTTTTGTTTGTTTTTTGTCTTTTTTTGACATGGAGTCTTGCTCTCTCACCAGGCTGGAGTGCAGTGGCACAATCTCAGCTCACTGCAACCTCCACCTCCTGGGTTCAAATGATTCTTCTGCTTTAGCCTCCCAAGTAGCTGGGACCACAGGCGTGTACCACCACACCCAGCTAATTTTTGTATTTTTGGTAGAGACAAGGTTTCACCATGTTGGCCAGGATGATCTGGACCTCTTGACCTCATGGTCTGCCCACCTCAGCCTCCCAAAGTGCTGGGATGAAAGGGGGTTGTTCATGGGAAAGTAGGAGAATAGTAACATTTCCAAATAAGGAAGAGGCATAGGCTGTAAGCCAGGAAATGCCTGGGTATGTTTGAACATGTCCGAGTAGGCTATAGGCCAGAGCAAATAACTTGATTAAAGTAAAAGGACATTGAATATACTTATTCCCTTACTATATTTAACAGCTACATAGGGATTAACAAACGGCTACTAGCAAAAAGCAAGGAAGCTTTAAGGAAGTCAGTTTTTAAAAGAAAATGATTATTTCTAACACTTATTATTATTTATTCTTTAACAAAAGGAAAACTTTGAAGGGGAACTTTTTACTTTTCACATTCTCCCAATCCTAAAGAGATGAACTAAGATCTGAATAGGACACATTTGTCATGTATTATGTCTAAGGGCAGGCACTGTAAGACTTCAAGAACTTTGGTCTCCACAATATTTATCTTAACCTGAATATTTCCTTTCTATGAATCTCAGGTCTTTAGACAAATTCAAACAACTGTCAATCAGAAAATGTTTAAATTCACTGGAATCACCCTCCAGCTTTGAGTTGTCCCACTTTTCTGGATCAAACCAACATATTTCTTAAATGTATTTGATGTTTCATGCCTTTCTACAATGTATAAAACCCAGCAGTGCCCCGATCATCTTGGGCACTGGTACTCAGGACCTCGTGAGGGCTGTGTCACAGGCCATGGTCACTCATATTTGGCTTAGAATAAATCTCTTCAAATATTTTACAGAGTTCAACTCTTTTTGTCAACCGTAGTAAAGTATTTAAGATAGTGACTGATGAATATAAGAGCTAAACGATGTTAGTTATTTATTCTGTTTTTAAAAATTTCTTTTGTCTGTAATCCCAGCACTTTGGAAGGCCAAGCTGGGTAGATCACTTGGGGCCAGGAGTTTAAGACTAGCTTGGCCAACATGGCAAAACCTTGTCTCCATTAAAAGTACAAAAATTAGCTGGGCATGGTGGTGTACACCTTTAGCCCCAGCTACTAGAGGGGCTGAGGCATGAAAATGGCTTGAACTGGGGAGGCAGAGGTTGCAGTGAGCCAAGATTGTGCCACTGCACTCTTACCTGGACCACAGGGTGAGACCCTGTCTCAAAAAAAAAAAAAAATTTTTTTTCCATCTATCTAACCAGTTGAAGTTTTTAAAATTTTTTTCTTTCTTTCTTTTTTTTTGTTTTTGAGGAGACAGGGTCTTGCTTTGTTACTCAGGCTGGTCTAGCCCTGAGATTACAGCTGTGAGCCACCTCCTGGCCCCCTATTTTTAAATGGAGGAATTGGGCTATCTTCTTTGTCATGCCTCCTAATTTATATGTTCGTTGATATTTATATATACTTTATTTTTTAGAGCAAGAAGTATTTTATTTATTTATTTTTTATTTTTTGAGATGGAGTTTTGCTCTGTTGGTCAGGCTGAAATGCAATGACATGATCTTGGCTCACTGCAACCTATGTCTTCTGGGTTCAAGTGATTCTCCTGCCTCAGCCTCCCAAGTAGGTGGATTACAGATACGCACCAACATGTCTGGCTAATTTTTGTATTTTTAGTAGAGATAGGGTTTCACCATGTTGGACAGGCTGGTCTAGAACTCCTGATCTCAAGTGATCTGCCCTCTTTGGCTTCCCAAAGTGCTGGGATTATAGGCATGAGTCACTGCACCTGGCTGCAAGAAGTATTTTAAATACTCTAGAAGTTTTTGCTGTAATAGTCTTCCACAGATAACATTAAAATTTAGATGTATAGATTTCTAGAAATTTCCGATTACTTGGTATTAAGATGAAGTCCCCAAATTCCCATCATCTGCCACTTGATACCATCTATTTAACTTTTCAGAAACCTAAGTGTGGTCTTAACTTTATCCTGGAGTAGCTCTTTGCCAACCTGAAAGAAAGAAGCTAAAGCAAAGATTAATATAAGCAGAGAATTTACTGAGTCACGCTTGAGGCTTGCAACCAGGGAGCGCAGATTCAAACTGCTCTGGATATGCACTCTGATCAGCAGCAGTTACAAACGGAATTGTTAAAGGTAAAGAAGCAGCAGTTCCTGAGTTGTTTGCCAAGAATTTACATTAAAATAATGCAAGTTATTCATTGGCTGTACATTGTTAAGCTCTAGAATGTATGTTATAGAGTTCAGTATGGCATTATTAGGTTAATTTATAATAGCCTGATAATGCTATTGTGAAAATATCAAGCAGTTTCAGTAGATTAATACATAGCCTCAAAAGAGGGGAGGTGGGATGTGACTGCTATCTCATCTTAATGACTCTCCAGGCCTGATAATTTAAAAGGATTGGAATGCCTCAGAAAAATTTCTTTCCTTGTTAACCTATGGATTATAAGATTAAAAGAAAAAAAGTTCTTCCTAAACTATGTGCCAACCCATCTCAGGCATCACAATGAATTGGTAGGAGTAAGGTAGGTTAGATAGGGTGATCACACCCTCCCTTAAAGGGGAACTAACTTGCCAAATAGATGGAGAGAACAAACTGTCCGTCAGCGCACATAACGTGTCCTGGGCTCCTGGTTAGAAGATCCTGCAGCAGGAGGTAAAGGAAAAGAAGGGAAAATCCCCAAACTTGTGCAAGCTCAGAAACCCATGATTAGTTTCTTTGGGCTGACCTATGCTCATCATAATAGTAAAAAACATATCCCTGGGTGGAAAATTAAAATGCTAATGAGACGTGATGTATGTACTAGCATGTACAGTCATTGTGCATGTGGGCCTAAGAAACCATCCACAACAGGCTTAATCACAACACCCCTTCCTGTCCTTTTATGAATAATCATGTAAATCTCCCATAAACGGAAGTTTCTCAGTGCCAGCCAACGCGGGCTTACGCTCGAGCAACCTGCTCTGACTCAGCTATCAGACTGTACTTGCACTTTGCAATAAACTTCTTTACCTATTTTCACTTTGGACTCATTTTCAAATTCTTATGTGAGGTGAAGTCAAAAACCTTAGCTGGCCCACCAGCAACAGGAGCACTGTGGGAAATCGCGAAATTTGGGAGGAACTTGACATCTGTCAGACACATCATGAGCTAGCAGCTTGATTACACAAATTTGTTTTGGTGGCACCATATCATTGAAAGACTTGTGTTTTCTGAAGTTGCTGCAATAAAAATGAACGACTGTGAAAATCAATGGGAAACAGGAAATGAGGGTGAAAGTGTCCCATATGATTCTAAGATCTGAAAGCTGAGCAGTGCCAAGCACACATCCCAGGAGTACATAGCTGTGGTTAAGAATGAAATATTATTTTTCTTTCAACTTATCAGTATTACTTTTCCAAATTGTGATTAAGTTATTAGAACATAAAAATGCATTGAGTGGTTTAGGAACCAACTACTTAAATAACCAAATTGTTAGGTACTTCTTTTGGTCTAAGATGCTGTAAAAAGCAGTTACTGAGATACTGAGGGTACTGAGAGCTAGAATATTTGTAAACTTCTGGGGGTAGATTTCTAAGTTTTTGGATTTTCTTTCAAAAAAGTACAAGTGTATGAAATTGGGCAGTGCCTACAATTCAACAAAGCCACGGAGGCTAATGCAGCCCTGGGAAATTTGCCTGTGGAAGTGAAGCTTTGCAAACCCAAGTTTATCTTGTGCACAAATCCTTCAATAGTCCAAAGAAAGGCATACATTTGGAGGAGGTGGGGAACTGCATTCTTCATAATTAACTAGAGCTGCTTCTTCACTTTGAAGTATGTTCCCTCTTGGCTCCTTGAAAGTTTCTCTGCATTAACAATTTGTACAGATTTTAGTTACTGATGAACAACAATTGTTTTGGTGAGTTCTGATTAGCACATGAATACCACACTAGGGCCTGAGGGAATGCAAAGCAGGCACATTTGCAATTGAATATGCACTTAACATTTGGGCTGGAGTTTGAAATCTTAATCAGTTTCCACATCTATGGCATACTCTGCTGGAACACTTGCCCAGATGTGAGTCCCTTGGGATGTAAATAACTTGTTCTTAAGAGTTTTATGCAATGTTCATTGAAGGGATGGGAATAGTGAGGAGCAAACCAGCAGGTGAAATACAGTTATGCATTGCTTAATGGGGTACATCCTGAGAAATGCATCATTAAGCAATTTTATCAGTTTGGCTAGATGGTATATAGCCTATTACACACCTAGGCTATATGGTATATCCTTTTGCTTCTGGGCCACAAACCTGTATTGCACGTTACTGCATTGAACACTGTAGGCAACTGGAACACAATCATAAGTATTTGTGTATCTAAAGTTATCTACACATATGTTAAATATAGTGAGCTCCAAGTTTCTCTTCAAATAATCAGTATGTCAGTATGTTCAGCTCTGTCATTCTTTGTTCTCCATTTTAAAGTTTAACTTCCTGGTTCTTTTTGCCCCCTTGCCTCTAGTATCAGTAAACAACTTTCCTGCCAGATGTAATCAGTAGTTCACATCTGTTCCCCTGGTCACCTGCTTTGACCTGAGTCACCCCTGGTCACCTGCTCTGAACTGAGTCACCTTTAGTTACCTGTTCCATAACTGTATTTCCTGACAAACTGCTCACCCCGCCACTCTGGCTCATACCTCTGCTCCCTTTAAAATAGCCAATCAGAATTACCTTAGACTGTGCAGTCCAACCCTAGCCAATAGGGGAACAACACAGCAGTAGGAAATACCTGCATCAGGGATAAGAACCTTTCCCCCTCCCCTGTTGAGGTGTGCTCTCGCCATTGCTCCATCTGTGAGACACATCCTTCTGTAGAAGTAAATTGCCTTGCTGAGAAAATTCTTTGTCTGAGCACTAGTTCCTCTTTTTGGCACCGAGGAACAAGCATTTGTTTCTAACAACATAGAAAAGGTACAGTAAAATATGGTATAAAAGATTCTTAAGTAGAGCACAGTGGCTTATCCCTGTAAACCCAGCACTTTGAGAGGCCAAGGCAGGCAAATCACATGAGGCCAGGAATTTGAGACCAGTCTGGGCAACATGGCAAAACACTGTTTACTAAAAATAAAAAAATTAGCCAGATGTGGTGATGCACATCTGTAATCTTAGCTTCTCAGGAGGCTGAGGCATGAGAATTGCTTGAACTCTGGAGGCAGAAGTTCCGGTACCCAAAATTGCACCTCTGCATTCCAGCCTGGGCAACAGAGCAAGACTCTGTCTCAAAAAAAAATTTTTTTTACAAAGGTTCATCTATGCAGGGCACTTACCATGAATAAAGATTGCCGGAATACAAGTTGATCTAAATGAGCCAGTGAGTGAGCATTAAGTGAATGTGAAGGTCTAAGATTTTACTGTACACTACTGTAGATTCAACAAACTCTGTACACATAGGCTTCACTAAATTTATAAAAGGTATTTTTCTATCTTCAATAATAAATTAACCTTAGCTTACTGTAAGTTTTTAACTTAATAAACATTTTATTTTTTAAACTTTATGAATTATTTGGCAATAACACTTAGCATGAAACACAAACACATTGCATCACTGTAAAAAATATTTTCCTTCTTTGTATCCTTATTCTGTAAGCTTTTTTCTATATATGAATTTTTAAAAACTTAAAAAAATTTTTTTGTTAAAAACTGAGACAAACACACACATTAGCCTAGGCCTATGCAGGGTCAAGATCACCAAGACATCACTAGGCAACAGAAACTTTTTAGCTCCGTTATAGCTTTATGGAACCACCATCATATATGTGATCGATCACTGCTTGAAATGTCATGTGACACATGACTATATAAGAAGATATGAATGCCTTTTTCATAGGCTGCACATTTCCTCTTGTCACCTGAAGAATGGCAAGGTTCATACAGTTGGAAAGAAGAGCTTTATTTCTCATAAAGGGTTGCAGCCTGCAGGTGGCCATTCTGACATGCTGGGAAGCATAGCCTCCAGTCAGAAGCCAGAAACAGGAATTTCAAGGCAGGAGCAAAGGGAACAGGAATTTATGCTGAGCAGGATGGCTGAATATACATAGTCAATAAGCTATGGGAGGAGTCATGAATATTTATGGAAGGAGAAACATGCATAAACACAATGAAGCTTCACACATCTCCATAGGACCCATGTTCCAAAAATCATTTTGTTAGCATGACCTGAGGGTCGAGTTTTTGGCCCTCTGACATCGAAAGGTGAAGCAGAGTACATGAGAACCCTCACTGTACATTCTTTGTAGACTGAACAGAACCACTTCATGGTTGGCAGTCTCTTATCAGGAAGGAGTGCTGGTTGGTTGTTTTGTGGAAACTGCAAAAGGGAGGGGCAGTGTCCGGTGCTTGGTTTATACCAGCAGCAGAGCTTTTGAAAAGTTAGTGAGGGGCCAGGTGCAGTGGCTCATGCTGTAATCTCAGAGCTTTGGGAGACCAAGGCAGGCAGATCATGAGGTCAGGAGTTCGAGACCAGCCTGGCCAACATGGTGAAACCCCATTTGGGTTCAAGTGATTCTCCTGGGTTTAAGTGATTCTCAGCCTCCCAAGTAGTTGGGACCACGTGCCTGTAATCCCAGCTACTTGGGAGGTTGAGAATCACTTGAACCCGGGAGGAGGAGGTTGCAGTGAGCTGAGATCATGCTACTGTACTCCAGCCCGGGCAACAGAGCAAGACTCCAGTTGGGAAAAAAAAAAAAAGAAAAGAAAAGAAAAGAAAAGAAAAGAAAAGTTAGTGAGGAAGAAGGTATAACTCGTCGTGTCTGACTGACCTCCCATCCTGTAATGGCCAAGAACTCTGTTTTCAAGGTTTCTCTGGGATTCCCTAGGCTAAGAGGAGATTCATTTAGTCAGTTCAGGGGCTTAGAAGTTTATATTTAGTTTGCATTCTGCATTTCACTCCTTTCATTTTATTTTTATCAAAGTAATATATGCATATCAAAAAAACAGATACTATGGAAGAGTTTAGGAAGAAAAACATGTGAACTGTCCCTCCTCTGTCTTCTCAAACCTCATTCCCATTTCCTCAAAAAAATCTCATAAATATGTTTTTGAGGTCTTCTACTGGTTATCTTTATAGCTATAGACAATATGCTTATGATATACCTTCCTATTTCTTAATTAGTTCCTTTTAGAAAATAATTATTGATGTTGGGAAAGAGACTTTTCCTCTGCCCACTTAGGTCTGGCTAGTCAAGACTCACAATAGACAGATTAACAGGAGAAGATGTATTATGCATGTGGGAGTACTCAGTAATGAGTAACTCATTGAATAGTTGCAGATAAAAGTTTACATACTGACTCAACAAAAAAGAAGGAAGGGGCTAGGGCTTCAGTGGGAAAGTATGAAAGGGTCTGTTGGTCTTTTTCATGCTAATGAGCAGCTGAATTCACACTTCCCCCAGTCTTCTCCCAATAGGGTCAATCTTCTCCGAAGCAGGAAACTTCCTTGGGGGTGGGTGGTGGTCAATGGCAGCTGTGTTTTCTGGAGGCTCTCTTTAAGTTGAGGTAATATTTTTATCCGTGGCTGCTGATTGTTCAAATGTTTCAGGTGTAAAGCAATTTTTATGCCACAGGCTGCTAACCCCTTTATTTATAACAGTTGAAACTTCCTAAAATAGTTCACAAACAAGAAGCTGAGCTGATTACTGTAGACAGAAGGCTTGGGCTAGAAGTTGTGAGAAAATCAGTTGTCAAAGAGAAAGAAAAACATAGAGGGAGAAAACAAAAGAAAAAGATGAATAGATAAAAAAAAAAGATAAAATTTTTGAGTCCAGAAATTAAACATTGGGTTTACAATATTTTTAGACAGTGGATTTTCCATTTTGCAGTTTGAATGTCTTTGGTGATGACATCCCATACGTGACCTGCTGCGATGAGTCCTTTGAAGTTTTTATCAAGCCAATCAATTAAGCTTGCCGGACTTTTACAGATCCTCTCTGGAAAGGGGCAGCAGATAAGCTAGGGTCCCCAATAAAGATCTGGGTAGTCAGGTCTCAGTATTTAGTGATGCCAAGTCAAGTGGGTAGGAGAATATTTGGAAATGTTAATTTGGAGGGCAGTGACCAGAAATTGAAGGAAGTCAGAAGAATGGAGAACTGGTGGGGTCTGAATAAGTGTGCAAGGGACATGGTGCAGTCCAATATACAGTTAGATAATAGAAGCCTAAAAATAACAAACAGGACTAGAAGCTGATAACCCATAAGAATGGATTTTCTGTGGCAACATAAAATCTCTCTACAGTCACTTCTTTCTCTGATCAGATAATTAAAGTAGTATTATTCTTGTTTACAAAATAAGTCTTATCTCATTAAGCGTGGCCTGATTATTTATATAAGTGCAGCAAGAATAGTAACTGACTACATAGGTCTATTAAAGTTTGTTTTGTAGCGATTGTTACAAGGAATCTCACCTTAAATTTTATTTTTTTTGAGACGGAGTCTCACCCTGTCACTTAGGCTGGAGTGCAATGGTGTGATGTTGGCTCACTGCAACCTCCCAGGTTCAAGCAATTCCCCTGCCTCCACCTCCACCTCCACCTCCCGAGTAGCTGGGATTACAGGCATGTGGCACCACTCCCGGCTAATTCTTTGTATCTTTAGTAGAGACAGGGTTTCACCATGTTGGCCAGGCTGGTCTTGAATTCCTGACCTCGTGATCTTCCCTCCTCGGCCTTCCAAAGTGCTGGGATTACAGGCATGAGCCACCGCACCTGGCCTCACATTAGATTTTAAAAGCCTCTTGGGGCCATGAAGCCAAACTAAGAACTCAGTATCAAACTGCACCTGCTGTACCTATAGATTTGGGTGAATTTCTCACCTTTTTTTTTTTTTTTTTTTTGAGATGGAGTCTTGCTCTGTCATCCAGGCTGGAGTACGATGGCTCGATCTGGGCTCACTGTAACCTGTGCCTCCCAGGTTCAAGCAATTCTCCTGCTTCCCAAGTAGCTGGGACCACAGGTACATGCCACCACACCTGGCTAATTTTTGTATTTTTAGTAGAGACAGGGTTTCACCATGTTGGCTAGGCTGGTCTTGAACTACTGATCTCAGGTGATTTAACTGCCTTGGCCTCCCAAAGTGCTGGGATTACAGGTGTGAGCCACGGCTCCTGGCCCCTTAGTTCTCAAGATGCTCAAAATATTATAAGCTTCTTTATTTTTATTTTTCCTTTTACTGTTCTTGCTTTTTTTTTTTTTTTTTTAGACAGAGTTTTGCTCTTGTTGCCCAGGCTGAAGTACAATGGTGCAATCTCAGTTCACTGCAACCTCCGCCTTCCAGGTTCAAGCAATTCTCCTGCCTCAGCCTCCTGAGTAGCTGGGATTACAGGCTCCAGCCACACGCCCAGCTAATTTTTATATTTTTAGTAGAGAGGGTGTTTCATCACATTGGCCAGGCTAGTTTTGAATTCCTGACCTCAAGCCATCCACCCTCCTTGGCCTCCCAAAGTGCTGGGATTATAGGTGTGAGCCACTGCCCCTGGCCTATTTTTATTTTTTCATACATCAAAAACCAAGGGGCGTTTTTTGGCCTGCCAGGAAGTGGCCTTCCTTACTCACCTGGAATTCTGGGAATGCCGCAAGCCATGTACCATGCTGATATTTGCCAGAGAACTTTGTGAATAGTGGCTCCATAAAGTCAACCTTAGTGCCATGAAACTGTCTGGTCATATCTGATTCTATACACATTGTGAAATGGCTCAGATCTGAATAGGAAACATTTGTCATCTATTGCCTCTAAGGGCAGCCACTATAAGACTTCAAAGGAACCTTGGTCTTCACAAACTTTTATCTTAACCTGAACATTTCTTTTCTGTCAATCCCAGGTCTTTAGACAAACTCAACCAATTGTCAATCAGAAAATGTTTAAATTTACCTGTAGCCTGGAGGCTTCCCCCCAGCCTCTGCTTTGAGTTGTCCCTCCTTTCTGGATGAAAGCAATGTGTTTCTTAAATGTATCTGATGTCTCATGCCTCCCTAAAATGTATAAAATCAAGCTGCACCTTGACCACCTTGGGCACATGTTCTCAGGACCTCCTGAGGGCTGTGACAGGCCATGGTCACTTATATTTGACTCAGAATAAATCTCTTAAAATATTTTACAGAGTTTGATGCTTTTTGCTGACAATTACATCATTATTTTCTACTACCAGGCAAAGCAGCATGAAGAATGATCATGGGTGGCAGAAAAATTAATACATTTCTAGGTATTTTATAACATGCTAAATTGTTTGTATTAATAATGTTTTCTCATGCAAATACAACACAAGGAAGATTAAGTATCATTTCTTATTTAACAAAGATTTTCATGTAATTTGACATATCAAAAAAACTAATGATTTTCAAACATTCTTCTTTTTAAAGGTGAAAAAACAAATCTTTTGAGATTTTCTGGGACCCCCCCCGAGTAATCTCTCAGTTTGAAATACAGATGTAACTTAGGATTTGGTCTTGGGAAGGCAAAATATCACAAGTTGTCAAAATGTCAAAAGGTTTGAACAGTTGTTTACATAGGATCATAGGTCACCGTGAAATAATATCTAACCAAAGTGAAAATAAAATATTTTAAAGGTAACTATAGAAGGCAAGATGACTTTTTTAAAAAAGCTTAGATTTATATTTTTTATTTTTTTTGAGACAGGGGTCTCTGTTGCCCAGGCTGGAGTGAAGTAGTGTGATTATGACTCACTGTAACCTCAAATTCTTGGTCTCAGGTAATTCTCCCACCTAGCCCTCCTAAAGTGCTAGGATTACAGATGTGAGCCACTGCACCCAGCCCCAAAGCCTAGCTTGTAAAAGGGAGAAAATTCACTTCTCTTAAATAATTGAGGAGATGATAAAGATAACACAACCTATTATTCTGATAAAACACAGAATCTATTTCCTAGATGGATTATTTAAAAAGTAAAGAAAAATCTATTATGACCATTTATTAGAAGCAGACCAATAATTCCAAAATATGTTGTCTTTTTTTTTTGAGACGTAGTTTCTCTCTTTTTGCCCAGGCTGGAGTGCAATGGCATGATCTTGGCTCACTGCAACCCTCGCCTCCTAGGTTCAAGTGATTCTCCTGCCTGAGCCTCCAGAGTAGCTGGGATTACAGGTGCCCACCAGCACGCCTGGCTGACTTTTTGTATTTTAGTAGAGACGGGATTTCATTGTGTTGGCCAGGCTGGTCACAAACTCCCAACCTTAGGTGATCCACCCACCTCAGCCTCCCAAAGTGCTGGGATTACAGGTGTGAGCCACTGCACCCAGACCATATTGTCATTTTTAAGAGAGGGAAAACCAAACTCTAATTTTGCATCAGTGCACTGTTGACATTAAGGCTCATCTAATACCTTATAAGTAAATCCACTTCATCTTGATCAGCTTGACCACATGAGGTAAGATTCTCTTTCTCTTTTCCATGGACCTTTTATAGCTTCTTATATCCATTCAATTGTCCACTTTTCTCTTTCTTCTTCTAGAACAACCTTTAAATAACCACTATTACAACAACTTTATGAAAAAATACTCTTTTTCCCTTAACAAAAACCCATCTTACATTCCTTGTATCCTTTGCATAACATACAAAGTTGTTTTTTGTTTGTTTGTTTTGTTTATTTGAGATGGAGTTTCCCTCTCATTGCCCAGGCTGGAGTGCAGTGGCGTGATCTCGGCTCACTGCAACCTCTGCCTCCCAAGTAGCTGGGAGTGTAGGCATGTGCCAAGATGCCCGGCTAATTTTTGTATTTTTAGTAGAGACAGGGTTTCACCAAGTTGGCCAGACATGTTGGCCAGGCTGGTCTTGAACTCCTGATCTCAGGTGATCCGTCCTCCTAGTCCTCCCGAAGTGCCGGGATTGCAGGTGTGAACCACTGGGCCCTCTCTCAAATTTGTTTCTTTTCACACTTATTTCTAGTAGTTTCATTTACATACAATTTTTATCTATTCGTAACCTTTATTTTGCAGAGAAAACTAGGAAGTAGACAGTTGTGAATAGTTTCTCATATGCCGGCATTTTGTAGCAGATTAGCACATTTTATTAATACATCATCTCATAATTTCTAGAGGTATATGCTTTTATAGTAATAAGAAAAATAAATTCCAAGGTGGTAAAATATTAAAGACATGTTTTAAAGAAACCCAGGCCAGGCATGGTGGCTTATGCCTGTAATCCCAGCATTTTGGGAGGCTGAGGTGGATGGATCACCTGAGGTCAGAAGTTCGATACCAGCCTGGCCAACATGATGAAGATGAAACCCCGTCTCTACTAAAAAGACAAAAATTAGTCAGGCATGGTGGCACGTGCCTATACTCCCAGCTACTTGGGAGGCCGAGGCAGGAGAATTACTTGAACCCTAGAGGCTGATGTGGCAGTAAGTCAAGATCAGGACACTGCATTCCAGCCTGGGTGACAGAGCAAAACTGTGTCAAAAAAAAAAAAAAGAGAGAGAGATCCAGATATTTTTAGTCTCTGTAAAAATAGAAAGCCCATACTAATAAATATTTCAGTAGTTTCTTACTTCGAAATTATTTAGATTTTTTTTTTTTTGAGACGAAGTTTTGCTCTTGCTGCCCTGGCTGGAGTGCAATGGTGCAATCTCCCTCCCAGCTTCAAGTGATTCTCCTGCCTCAGCCTCTCAAGTAGCTGGGATTACAAGCATGCATCACCACACCTCGCTAATTTTGTATTTTTAGTAGAGACGGGGTTTCTCCATGTTGGCCAGGCTGGTCTCGAACTCCTGACCTCAGATGATTTGTCCACCTCGGCCTCCCAAAGTGCTGGGATTACAGGTGTGAGCCGCCATGCCTGGCCTGACTTATGTGCTCTTTACTTCTGCTGATTATCCTCTGTGTCCTTTGCTGTCATGAACTATAACCATGTGTAGAACAGCTTTTCTGAATTCTGCAAGTTTTTCTGAAGTGTCCCTGAACTTGAGGGTAGTCTTGGGGACCCCCACCACCGGTCCCTCTGCCTACTGTACTGTACACCCCAACTATCTTAAAGAGAGAAATTAAATCCAGACACTGTCTACCATCAGGGAGTTCGTGGTTTAGTGAGAGAGGCCGTTAGTACTCCCCAAATACCATGTGAGGCACACAGCAAGACAGACCTAAGACAGACCCACAGGGTCAGGTGGCTCAGGAAAGAAAGCGAATAATCTAGCTAGGAGGGTATTTTCATGCAGGAGTGGAAGGGCTAGAACTATGTTAAAACTTATAGAATGAAACAATGCAAGTTGCAGTTGGAAATAGGACCAATCGTCAGCAAGAGCCCGGATCAGAACAGTCCAATGTCTGTACTTCCCTCTGCACGACTTTTTATTTTGCTCTTGCCTAAATGCTTTGCCATCTGGCTGGTTCCTTGTCCAAACAGAAAAATACCTTATCTTTTTTACATATTGACAGAAACTCATTCACACCAAGAAGTTCTGCCTTCTAGGTATTTGCTCATAAAAGACTTTTATCTGTAACTAGGGTCTGGGAGCGCTCTGTCTCTGGTTAGAGCAACATCTGGCAATAGCAAGATAGTATTTTTAGGGAGCTATAGATAGATTTCTCCTGGCCACTGACTCATTGCTGCAGAGGCTGGCTGGGAAAGTAAATCTGCTTTTGATTGACAGCAGAATGGAGTTAAAAGAAACAGCAGGGGACCGGGTCATTTCCTTTCCTTCTTCCTCCCCTTCCCTCCAGTTCTAACTCATCTCATTTTATTTCTTGAGTCCAAGATTCTCACATGCATGGGAGTTTTCCTGTGGCAATGCCCTTCACCTTCATCTCCTCTTCTTGTGTGTGACCTTGACCTCTGGGCAGGCTACTCACAGCCCTAGGCTTGGAATTTCTGATGTCAAGGCTTTAGAACTCCTAGGGCACCTAGCTTGAAGGTAGTAAGATGGAGGCATCTGATTAGCGCTCTCTCTCTCTCTCTCTCTCACACTCTGTGTGTGTGTGTGTGTGTGTGTGTGTGTATGTGTGTGTGTGTGTATTTGGGGGCACTGATGGGAAGATACTGTAAAAAGATTTTCTGTGTTAAGTGGAGGCTCAAACAGAACACCTCTGCGTTTCCAGCTCAACTTCAACATTCTAAGGATATTTGATTAAATGAGACTGGGAAATATAGGGGAGAGAGTCGACATTGATGTCAGTTATAAATACTGCAGAACTAGCCAAAAAAAAAAAAAAACTCTAGAATTTGCTTTTCTGAGTAAGAATATTATTAATAGCATCATTTATGTGAATGACCATTTAAGCTCATTCACCATGCAATATGGTAATAATTGTGTATACTTGTCAACACGCCACTTCCTGGGTTCTGTTTTACTCAGTCAGTAAGTTGTACACGTGTGCCTGCTTTTCAGGATTTTATTCTTGGGATACGGTGGTTGTCTATTCAGAGCTTAAAGTAAGTGAAAAAGAACATTGCCTAGGAAGACATGACTGATGGACGTGCTACTTTGGTGCTGTTGTGATTGCGTTTTAACTAGTATGCAAATTCCACACAATCATTCATTCAGTGAGTGCTTGCTATGTGCGTGCCTGCTATGTGCTGTTCTCTCTCTTCTGCAGAGGTCAGGGGCTAGCAGGGACAGAGGTGAGATGAGGTGCTTACAGCCATTGTTGAAGGGAAGTTCTCTCAGATAGTGAGGACGTGGCTGTTTGGATCGCTGCTCGAGGGCAGCTGACCAGTGCCCACATGGTATTAAAGCCAGCTTCAGCATCCCACAGAGCCCTGGGCAGACACTCTGGCTCTCCTGCCCTCCTTCCTGACCTTGCGCTTCCAGGACCCCAGTGCAGCTCTGCTTTACCTTGGCTCATACCCATTTCATCCTGCTCTTTGTTTCTATATTTGCAAACAATGAAAGGACTTTTCTTTTTAAATAGAGTCTTGCTCTGTTTCCTGGGCTGGAGTACAGTGACGCCATCATAGCTCACTGCAACCTCCAACTCCTGGGCTCAATTTATCCTCCCTCCTCAGCCTCCCAAGTAGCTGAGACTACAGGCATGCGCCACCATACCTGGCTAAGTTTTAAACGTTTTTGTAGAGATGAGGTCTCCCTATGTTGCCCTGGCTGGGTCTTGAACGCCTGGCTTCAAGTGATCTTCACACTTTGGCCTCTCAAAGTGCAGAGATTCTAGGTGTGAGCCAACATGCCAAGGTGGGAGAATTGCTTGAAGCCGGGAGATCGAGACCAGCCTGGGCAATGTAGCAAGACCTCATCTCTATAAAAACCAAAACTGAAACTAAAACAAAAAGAAGAAAAACACTCAGTTTTTTGGCGGAAACATTAAGGCAGACTTTTTATTCAAGAGGGACCACGGTGATGGGACCACTGCAGTGTGGTCATGCAGTGATAGAGACTCGACTCCCACTCCAGCAAGAACAACTGAGCCTTCACAGCAAGGGACAGGGAGAGGGTCAGTGGGTGGAAAATTACTAAGAAGAAACCTCACGGGTAAAGTGGATTTCTGGCTAAATTGACTTGATAGGATTATTGCCAAAGGAAGTTCAGGGTGATAAAATATCGAGGGTAATGAGATACCTAGAGTGGGGGATTTTCACTAAACTGACTTAGCAGGATTCTTGCTAAAATTAGATTCCACAAGGATGGAGAGGGAAGCCAAAGTCAGGCCTAGTCAAGCAGAGCCTGACGAATGTTTTGGTCAGAGGAGACCATCTTTGTCCCCTTGGGCAAACTCTTCAGACGTGACCGTTCCTCATCACTTCGGGGCAGTGCCTGGACCCGATCCTGCTACTGGACCCAATTTACAACTTTAGGACCCAAACCTCATGTTAGTCCCCTTGGGGTGGCCCTAGAGGCTGGTGTTTTGGCAGAAAAATTGTTTACCAAGTTTTAATATTCTGACGTTACTGGCTGGGTGCAGTAGCTCATGGTTGTAATCCCAGCACTTTGTGAGGCTGAGATGGGTGGTTTAGTTGAGGCCAGGAGTTTGAGACCAGCTGGCCAACCTGGTGAAATCCTGTCTCTACAAACAAATACAAAAATTAGCTGGAGGTGGTGGCACATGCCTGTAATCCCAGCTACTCAGGAGGCTGAGGCAGGAGAATTGATTGAACCCAAAAGGCAGAGGTTACAATGAGCTGAGATTGTGTCACTGCACCTCAGCCTTGGTGAAAGAGTGAGACTCTGTCTCAGAAATAAATAAATAAAATTCTGACATTAACCATATTTTGATGTTGTCTTAAGGTAATACTCCCTTAGAATTATCATAGATTCTGCACCTTTCACAAAAATGAAGTTGGGTCAAATGTTCTACTTAAAATCTCCTTTTATTTATTTATTTATTTTTGAGATGGAGTCTTGCTCTGTCTCCCAGTCTGGAGTACAGTGGTACAATCTCAGCTCACTGCAGCCTCTGCCTCCTGGGTTCAAGCAGTTCTCCTGTCTCAGCCCCCTGAGTAGCTGGGATTACAGGCACCCGCCACTATGTCCGGCAATTTTTTTTGTATTTTTAGCAGAGGTGGAGTTTCACCATGTTGGCCAGGCTGGTCTTGAACTCCTGACCTCAGGTGACTGGCCAGCCTCGGCCTCCCAAAAAGCTGGGATTAGAGGTGTGAGCCACCACGCCCAGCCTAAAATCTCCTTTTATATGAACAAGAAGTAATAGCTTATTCAGGTGGGAATAAGCCTTATGAAGGCACCAGCCTCTGAGGGTAATCTCTAGACCAGGCAGCAGAAACTTTGCTGAAATTATAAACAGGCCTACCTGGTTCTGTTTAAATGTGACAGAGCCATCTTTTCTTTTTCCTTTTTATTTTAAAATTTTGTGTTTTTTTTAAGTATACGTTTTTTGTTTTTTTGGGATAGAGTCTTGCACTGCCCATGCTGAAGTGCAGTGGTGCCATTTTGGCTCACTGCAACCTCCGCCTCCTGGGTTCAAGCGATTCGCCTGCCTCAGCCTCCCAACTAGCTAAGATTACAGGCACCTGCTACCATGCCCAGCTAATTTTTTAATCTTTAGTAGAGACGAGGTTTCACCATATTGGCCAGGCTGGTCTCAAACCCCTGACCTTGTGATCCGCCCGCCTCAGCCTCCCAAAGTGCTGAGATTACAGGTGTGAACCACCGTGCCCAGCCCATTTCAATAATTTTTGGGGAACAGTTGGTGTTTGGTTACATAGATAAGTTCTTTAGTGGTGATTTTAGAGATTTTGGTGCACCCATCACTGGAGCTATGTACACTGTGCCCAATGTGTAGTATTTTATCTCTCAATCCCCTCTCACCCTTTTCCTCAGTCCCCAAAGTCCATTCTGTTATTCTTATACCTTTGCATACTCATAGCTAGCTCCCACTTGTAAATGAAAACATACATGCAATGTTTGGTTTTCCATTTCTGAGTTACTTCACTTAGAATAATGGTCTTCAATTCCATCCAGATTGCTGTGAATGTCATTATTTTTATGGCTGAGTAGTATTTGATGGTGTATATATACCACATTTTCTTTACCTACTAATTGATTCATGAACATCTGGGCTGGTTCTATATTTTTGCAATTTGCAAATTGTGCTGCTGTAAGCATATATGAGTGTGTTTTTCATGTAATGACTTCTTTTCCTCTGGGTAGATACCCAGTAGTGGTATTGCTGGATCAAATGGTAGATCTACTTTTAGTTCTTTAAGGAATCTCCATACAGTTTTCCATAGTGATTGTACTAGTTTACATTTCCACTAGCAGTGTAGAGGTGTTCCCTGATTACCACATCCACGTCAATATTCCATTATTTTTGATTTTTAAATTATCATCATTCTTGCAGGAGTAAGGTGATATTGCATTGTGGTTTTGATTTGCATTTCCCTAATAATTAGTAATGTTGATCTTTGTTTTTATGTGTTTGTTGACCATTTGTATATCTTCTTTTGAGAATTGTCTATTCATGTCCTTAGCCCACTTTTGGTTATTGTTATTATTACTGCTGATTTGTTTGAGTTCCTTGTAGATTTTGGATATTAGTCCCTTTTTGGATGCATAGTTTGTGAAGATTTTCCTCCACTCTGTGGGTTGTCTGCTTACTCTGCCAATTATTTATTTTGCTATGCAGAAGGTTTTTGGTTTAAGCAAGTCCCATCTATTTATCTTTTGGGTGTGTGTGTTGCACTGGCTTTTGGGGTTTTTGGTCATAAACTCTTTGCCTAAGCCAATGTCTAAAAGAGTTTTTCTGATGTTATTTTCTAGAATTTTTAGGATTTCAGGTCTTAAATTTAAGTCTTTGATCCATCTTGAGTTGATTTTTGCATAAGGTGAGAGATGAGGATCCAGTTTCATTCTCCTACGTGTGGCTTGCCTATTATCCCAGCACCATTTGTTGAATAGGGTGTCTTTTCCACACTTGATGTTTTGTTTTGCTTTGTCAGAGATCAGTCGGCTGTAAATATTTGGGTTTATTTCTGGGCTGTTTATTCTGTTGCATTGGTTTATGTGCCCATTTTTATACCAGTATCATGCTGTTTTGATGATGGTAGACTTGTAGTATAGCTTGAAGTTGGGTAATGTGATGCCTGCAGATTTGTTCTTTTTGCTTAGTCTTGCTTTGGCTATGTGGGCTCTTTTTTTGGTTCCATATGAATTTTAGCAGTATTTTTTTCTAGTTCTAGAATAATGATGGTATTTTGATGGGAATTGCAGTGACTCTGTAGATTGCTTTTGGCAGTATGGTCATTTTCACAATATTGATTCTACCCATCCATGAACATATTATGTATTTCCATTTGTTTGTGTCATCTATGATTTCTTTCAGCAGTGTTTTGTAGTTTTCCTTGTAGA